>JAKWBO010001409.1:0-14404 GCA_034336685.1 Luscinia luscinia
CGGGAGCAGAGCCCCAGATCAGCTCAGATTTAGCACAGAAACGGGAGCACAGCCCCAGATCAGCTCAGATTTAGCACAGAAACGGGAGCAGAGCCGGGATCAGCTCAGATTTAGCACAGAAACGGCAGCAGAGCCGGGATCAGCTCAGATTTAGCACAGAAGCAGGAGCACAGCCCGGGATCAGCTCAGATTTAGCACAGAAGCGGGAGCAGAGCTGGGATCAGCTCAGATTTAGCACGGAAAGCGGGAGCACGAGCCGGGATCAGCTCAGATTTAGCACAGAAAGCGGGAGCAGAGCCCGGGATCAGCTCAGATTTAGCACAGAAACGGGAGCACAGCCCGGATCAGCTCAGATTTAGCACAGAAACGGGAGCAGAGCTGGGATCAGCTCAGATTTAGCACAGAAAACGGGAGCAGAGCTGGGATCAGCTCAGATTTAGCACAGAAACGGGAGCACAGGCCCAGATCAGCTCAGATTTAGCACAGAAACGGGAGCAGAGCTGGGATCAGCTCAGATTTAGCACAGAAACGGGAGCACAGCCCTGAGATCCGGCTCAGATTTAGCACAGAAACGGGAGCACAGCCCCGGATCAGCTCAGATTTAGCACAGAAACGGGAGCAGAGCCCGGGATCAGCTCAGATTTAGCACAGAAAGCGGGGAGCAGAGCCGGGATCAGCTCAGATTTAGCACAGAAAACGGGAGCAGAGCCCGGGATCAGCTCAGATTTAGCACAGAAACGGGAGCACAGCCCGGATCAGCTCAGATTTAGCACAGAAACGGGAGCACAGAGCCCGGGATCAGCTCAGATTTAGCACAGAAACGGGAGCAGAGCCGGGATCAGCTCAGATTTAGCACAGAAACGGGAGCAGAGCCCCGGATCGCTCCAGATTTAGCACAGAAAGCGGGAGCAGGCAGCCGGGATCAGCTCAGATTTAGCACACAGAAACGGGAGCAGCAGCCGGGATCAGCTCAGATTTAGCACAGAAAGCGGGAGCACAGAGCCCCCAGATCAGCTCAGATTTAGCACAGAAACGGGAGCAGAGCCCGGATCAGCTCAGATTTAGCACAGAAACGGGAGCAGAGCTGGGACCAGCTCAGATTTAGCACAGAAACGGGAGCAGAGCTGGGATCAGCTCAGATTTAACACAGAAACGGAGCACAGCCCCAGGATCAGCTCAGATTTAGCACAGAAACGGGAGCAGAGCCCGGATCAGCTCAGATTTAGCACAGAAACGGGAGCAGAGCCCCAGATCAGCTCAGATTTAGCACAGAAAACGGGAGCAGAGCCGGGATCAGCTCAGATTTAGCACAGAAACGGGAGCACAGCCCAGGATCAGCTCAGATTTAGCACAGAAACGGGAGCACAGGGCGGGATCAGCTCAGATTTAGCACAGAAACGGGAGCAGAGCTCGGGATCAGCTCAGATTTAGCACAGAAACGGGAGCAGAGCTGGGGATCAGCTCAGATTTAGCACAGAAACGGAGCACAGCCCGGGATCAGCTCAGATTTAGCACAGAAACGGGAGCACAGCCCGGGATCCAGCTCAGATTTAGCACAGAAACGGGAGCACAGCCCCAGGATCAGCTCAGATTTAGCACAGAAACGGGAGCACAGCCCGGGATCAGCTCAGATTTAGCACAGAAACGGGAGCAGAGCCGGGATCAGCTCAGATTTAGCACAGAAAACGGGAGCACAGCCCGGGATCAGCTCAGATTTAGCACAGAAGCGGGAGCAGAGCTGGGATCAGCTCAGATTTAGCACAGAAAGCGGGAGCACAGCCCGGGATCAGCTCAGATTTAGCACAGAAACGGGAGCACAGCCCTGGATCAGCTCAGATTTAGCACAGAAACGGGAGCACAAGAGCCCGGGATCAGCTCAGATTTAGCACAGAAAGCGGGAGCACAGCCCCAGATCAGCTCAGATTTAGCACAGAAACGGGAGCACAGCCTGGGATCAGCTCAGATTTAGCACAGAAACGGGAGCAGAGCTGGATCAGCTCAGATTTAGCACAGAAGCGGGAGCAGAGCTGGGATCAGCTCAGATTTAGCACAGAAACGGGAGCACAGCCTCAGATCAGCTCAGATTTAGCACAGAAACGGGAGCAGAGCTGGGATCAGCTCAGATTTAGCACAGAAACGGGAGCACAGCCGGGATCAGCTCAGATTTAGCACAGAAACGGGAGCAGAGCCAGGATCAGCTCAGATTTAGCACAGAAACGGGGGGGAGCAGAGCCGGGATCAGCTCAGATTTAGCACAGAAACGGGAGCACAGCCCGGGATCAGCTCAGATTTAGCACAGAAACGGGGAGCAGAGCCGGGATCAGCTCAGATTTAGCACAGAAACGGGGAGCACAGCCCGGGATCAGCTCAGATTTAGCACAGAGAACGGGAGCAGAGCTGGGATCAGCTCAGATTTAGCACAGAAACGGGAGCAGAGCCGGGATCAGCTCAGATTTAGCACAGAAACGGGAGCAGAGCCGGGATCAGCTCAGATTTAGCACAGAAACGGGAGCAGAGCCGGGATCAGCTCAGATTTAGCACAGAAACGGGAGCACAGCCCGGGATCAGCTCAGATTTAGCACAGAAACGGGAGCAGAGCCGGGATCAGCTCAGATTTAGCACAGAAACGGGAGCACAGCCCGGATCAGCTCAGATTTAGCACAGAAACGGGAGCAGAGCTGGGATCAGCTCAGATTTAGCACAGAAAACGGAGCAGAGCCCGGGATCAGCTCAGATTTAGCACAGAAACGGGAGCACAGCCCGGATCAGCTCAGATTTAGCACAGAAACGGGAGCACAGCCCCAGATCAGCTCAGATTTAGCACAGAAACGGGAGCACAGCCCGGATCCAGCTCAGATTTAGCACAGAAACGGGAGCACAGCCCGGGATCAGCTCAGATTTAGCACAGAAACGGGAGCACAGCCCGGGATCAGCTCAGATTTAGCACAGAAACGGGAGCACAGCCGGGATCAGCTCAGATTTAGCACAGAAAACGGGAGCACAGCCCGGGATCAGCTCAGATTTAGCACAGAAACGGGAGCACAGCCCGGGATCAGCTCAGATTTAGCACAGAAACGGAGCACAGCCCGGATCAGCTCAGATTTAGCACAGAAACGGGAGCAGAGCTGGGATCAGCTCAGATTTAGCACAGAAACGGGAGCACGAGCCCAGATCAGCTCAGATTTAGCACAGAAACGGGAGCAGAGCCGGGATCAGCTCAGATTTAGCACAGAAACGGGAGCACAGCCCCAGATCAGCTCAGATTTAGCACAGAAACGGGAGCAGAGCCGGGATCAGCTCAGATTTAGCACAGAAACGGGAGCAGAGCTGGGATCAGCTCAGATTTAGCACAGAAACGGGAGCACAGCCCGGGATCAGCTCAGATTTAGCACAGAAACGGGAGCAGAGCCGGGATCAGCTCAGATTTAGCACAGAAACGGGAGCACAGCCCGGATCAGCTCAGATTTAGCACAGAAACGGGAGCACAGCCCCAGATCAGCTCAGATTTAGCACAGAAACGGGAGCACAGCCCGGATCAGCTCAGATTTAGCACAGAAACGGGAGCAGAGCCTGGGATCAGCTCAGATTTAGCACAGAAACGGGAGCAGAGCCCGGGATCAGCTCAGATTTAGCACAGAAACGGGAGCAGAGCCGGGATCAGCTCAGATTTAGCACAGAAACGGGAGCAGAGCCGGGATCAGCTCAGATTTAGCACAGAAACGGGAGCACAGCCCGGATCAGCTCAGATTTAGCACAGAAACGGGAGCACAGCCCGGGATCAGCTCAGATTTAGCACAGAAACGGGAGCAGAGCCCGGGATCAGCTCAGATTTAGCACAGAAACGGGAGCACAGCCGGGATCAGCTCAGATTTAGCACAGAAACGGAGCACAGCCCCAGATCAGCTCAGATTTAGCACAGAAACGGGAGCAGAGCTGGGATCAGCTCAGATTTAGCACAGAAACGGGAGCAGAGCCGGGATCAGCTCAGATTTAGCACAGAAACGGGAGCACAGCCCCGGGATCAGCTCAGATTTAGCACAGAAACGGGAGCAGAGCCGGGATCAGCTCAGATTTAGCACAGAAACGGGAGCAGAGCCCCGGGATCAGCTCAGATTTAGCACAGAAACGGGAGCACAGCCCGGGATCAGCTCAGATTTAGCACAGAAACGGGAGCAGAGCTGGGATCAGCTCAGATTTAGCACAGAAACGGGAGCAGAGCCGGGATCAGCTCAGATTTAGCACAGAAACGGGAGCACAGCCCGGGATCAGCTCAGATTTAGCACAGAAACGGGAGCACAGCCCCAGATCAGCTCAGATTTAGCACAGAAACGGGAGCAGAGCCGGGATCAGCTCAGATTTAGCACAGAAACGGGAGCAGAGCTGGGATCAGCTCAGATTTAGCACAGAAACGGGAGCAGAGCCGGGATCAGCTCAGATTTAGCACAGAAACGGGAGCACAGCCCCGGATCCGCTCAGATTTAGCATTAGAAACGGAGCAGAGCCCCAGATCCCTCAGAAACCGGATTCGAGCCCCGGATCCCGTCAGAAACAGGATTCGAGCCCCGTATCTTCTCAGATTTAGCACAGAAACAGGATTCCAGCCCGGGATTCCCTCAGAAACCGGATTCCAGCCCGGTGTCCCGGATCCCCTCAGCCCTTACGAAGCTCAGCGCTCCGCCGCTTCCTCTTGGCGCCGCCGCCGCCCGCCTGTCGCCTCGGCCGCCGCCGCCGCCTGCGCTCCCGCTGCTGCTCCTCCGCCTCCATCTTGCGCTTGAAGAGCTCCAGGAAGCCGCCGTCGTTGGCGAAGCACGTTGACGCCGCCGCCGGGGCCCGGGGGCGGCGAAGACGCCTCCGGTGCCTCCCGCTCCTCGCCGCGCGCCGCCATCTTGTCCCGGTGATGACATCAGCGCGCCGGCCGGCGCCGCGTTGGTGACGTCAGCGCACCCCCGCGTTGCTTAGCAACGAGCGGGGCTCTCGAGCGTAGCCCCGCCTCCAGAAGTGATTGACGGGCGCGGCGACCAATGGGAAGCGGAAAAGGGAGTGGCGCGGCGGCGCGCTGGCTAATCACGCGCGGCGGGCGGCGGCGCGGGGAAGATGGCGGCGGCGGCGGCGGGCGGTTGGGCGGCTGGGGCGGCCGAGGCGGCCGAGGAGTTCGAGGACGCGCCCGACGTGGAGCCGCTGGAGCCGACGCTGGCCAACATCATCGAGCAGCGCAGCCTCAAGTGGATCTTCGTGGGCGGCAAGGGCGGCGTGGGCAAAACCACCTGCAGGTGCGGCGGCCACCGGGGCGTGAGGAGCGCGGCGTGGGGAGCGGGATCCGGTTCTCCCCCGGTTTTATCCCCCGTTTTCACCCCGTTCCCCTCGGTTTTATCCCCGCTTCATTCCCGGTTTCACCCCGTTTTCCCCTGGTTTCACTCCCCATTTTCACCCCCCCGTTCCCCCCTGGTTTTATCCCCATTTTCTCCCCGTTCCCCCGGTTTTATCCCGCTTCATTCCTGATTTCACCCCCGTTCCCTCGGTTTTATCCCGCTTCATTCCCGGTTTCACCCCGTTCCCCCGGTTTTATCCCCATTTTCACCCTGTTCCCCGGTTTTATCCCCATTTTCACCCCCCGTTCCCCGGTTTTATCCCCATTTTCACCCCCGTTCCCCCGGTTTTATCCCCATTTTCACCCCGTTCCCCGGTTTTATCCCCATTTTCACCCTGTTTTCCCCTGGTTTCACCCTCATTTTCACCCCGTTCCCCGGTTTTATCCCCATTTTCACCCCGTTCCCCCGGTTTTATCCCCCATTTTCACCCCGTTCCCCCCGGTTTTATCCCCATTTTCACCCCCGTTCCCCCGGTTTTATCCCCATTTTCACCCCGTTCCCCCCGGTTTTATCCCCATTTTCACCCCCGTTCCCCCCCGGTTTTATCCCCATTTTCACCCCGTTTCCCCCGGTTTTATATTTCTCCCGTTCCCCGGTTTTATCCCCACTCCGTTTTCCCCGGTTTTATCCCCATTTTCTCCCGTTCCCCCGGTTTCACCCCATTTTCACCCCGTTTTCCCCCCGGTTTTATCCCCATTTTCACCCCGTTTCCCCCGGGTTTTATCCCCCATTTTCACCCGTTCCCCCGGTTTTATCCCCATTTCCCCGTTCCCTCCGTTTTATCCCATTTTCACGTTCCCCCGGTTTTATCCCCATTTTCACCCCGTTCCCTCCCGTTTTATCCCCATTTTCACCCCGTTCCCCCCGGTTTTATCCCCATTTTCTCCCCCGTTTCCCCCGGTTTTATCCCCATTTTCACCCCGTTCCCTCCGTTTATCCCCATTTTCTCCCGTTTCCCCCGGTTTTATCCCCATTTTCTCCCCGTTTCCCCGATTTTATCCCCATTTTCACCCCGTTCCCCCGGTTTTATCCCCATTTTCTCCCGTTTTCCCCCGGTTTTATCCCCATTTTCACCCCGTTTCCCCCCGGTTTTATCCCCATTTTCACCCCCGTTCCCCCGGTTTTATCCCCATTTTCACCCCGTTTTCCCCTGGTTTCACCCCATTTTCACCCGTTTTCCCCGGTTTCACCCCCATTTTCCCCCTGGTTTCACCCCATTTTTCACCCCGTTCCCCGGTTTCACCCCTTCTACCCCGGTTTCACCCTGATTTCACCTCAGTTTCCCCTCTCGTTTCACCCCGGTTTCTCTTTTTCATTCCATTTTTCCCCTGGTTTCACCCCGTTTTCCATCGTTTTCACCCCATTTCCCCCGTTTCCCCTCCATTTTCCCCCGTTCTCCCCCTTTTCACCCCTTTCCCCCATTCCCCCCCATTTTCCCCATTCCCCCTGGTTTCCCCATTTCCCCTCATTTCCACCCCCATTTCCCCCTTTCCACCCTCTTTTCCCCCATTTCCCTCCATTTTCACCCTGTTCTCCCCATTTCCCCTGATTTTCCCCCTTTTTCCCCATTTCCCCCATTCCCTTATTTCCCCCATTTCCCCTGTTTCCCCCTGTTTTCCCCCTGTTTCCCCTTTCCCCCAGTTTTCCCCCGTTTTCCCCCTCGTTTCACCCCCCATTTCCCCCATTTCCCCCTTTCCACCCCCTTTTCCCCCATTTCCCCTGATTTTCCCCCTTTTCCCCCATTTCCCCCCTTTTCACCCCCATTCTCCCCTTTTCACCCCGTTCCCCCATTTCACCCCATTTTCCCCCCTTTTCCCCGTTCTTCCCCATTTCCCCACATTTCTTCCGTTTCCCCATTCCTCCCCATTCCTCCCCCATTCCTCCCCATTCCCCCCCATTTTCCCCCATTTTCCCCCATTTTCCCCATATTTTCCCCCATTCCCCCTTTCACCCCTTTCCCCCATTTTCCCCTTTCCCCCCTTTTTCCCCCTTTTCACTCCTTTTCTCCCCCATTACCCCTTTCCCTCCCCTTTTCCTCCCATTTCCCCCATTCCTCCCCTTTTCCCCCATTTCCCCCTTTTCCCCCATTTTTCCCCATTCCTCCAGTTTCCCCCATTTTCCCCCATTTCCCCCCCATTTTCCCCCATTTTTTTCCCCATTCCCCCATTCCCCCTTTTCACCTTCTTCTCCCCCATTACCCCTTTTTCCCCCCATTTTGCCTCCATTCCCCTTTTCCATCCCATTCCCCCATTCCCCTTTTCCCCCCATTCCCCTTTTCACCCTTTTCTCTCCCCCATTCCCCCCCATTTTCCCCCCATTTTCCCCCATTTTCCCCCATTCCCCATTTCCCCCATTCCCCCTTTTCACCTCTTTCTCCCCCATTCCCCATTTTCCCCCATTTTCCCCCCATTTTCCCCCCTTTTCCCCTTTTTCCCCGCCTTTTCCCCCCCTTTTTCCCCTTTTCCCCATTTCTCCCCCATTTCCCCCAGTATTTTCCCCCATTCCCCCATTTCTCCCCCTTACTCACCCCCATTTCCCCTTTTTCCCCCTTTCCCCCATTACGCCCTTTTCCCCCCATTTTCCCCCATTCCCCCATTTCCCCCTTTTCCCCCCTTTTCTCCCCCATTTTCCCCATTTCCCCCCTTTTTCCCCTCCATTCCCTCTTTTCATCCTTTTCTCCCCACATTCCCCCATTCTCTCCCCCATTTTCCCCCATTCCCCTTTTTCACCACTTTTCTCCCCTTTACCCCCCATTTCCCTTTTCTTCCCCATTCCCCACTTTCTCTTCCTTTTCCCCCATTTTTCCCCATTTCCCCATTCCCGTTTTCACGCTGTGCCCGCAGCTGCAGCCTGGCCTGCAGCTCTCGCGGTCAGGGAGAGCGTGCTCATCATCTCCACCGACCCCGCCCCACAACATCTCGGACGCCTTCGACCAGAAATTCTCCAAGGTGCCCACCAAGGTCACGGGCTCACGACAACCTGTTCGCCATGGTGGGTGTGGGGGGTCTCTGAGCCCCTCCCCTTTTACCCTCATTGTGGTGGGGTCGCTGAAGCCCCTCCCTTTTTCCCTCCCCATGGTGGGTGTGGGGAAGTCGCTGAGTCCCCTCCCCTTTTTAATTACCCCTCATTGTGGTGAGGGTCGCTGAGCCCTCCCCTTTTTTCCATCTCCATGGTGGGTGTGGGGGTCGCTGAGCCCCTCCCTTTTCCCCTCCCATGGTGGGTGTGGGGAGTCGCTGAGCCCTCCCTTTTTCCCTCCTCACTGTGGTGGGGTCGCTGAGCCCTCCCTTTTTCCTCCCCATGGTGGGTGTGGGAGGTCGCTGAGCCCCCTCCCCTTTTTCCTCACTGTGGTGGGGTCGCTGAGCCCCTCCTTTTCCCTCCCATGGTGGGTGTGGAAGTCGCTGAGCCCTCCCTTTTTCCCCTCATTGTGGTGGGTGTGGGGGTCGCTGAGCCCCCTCCCTTTTCCCTCTCCATGGTGGGTGTAGGGAGGGGTAACTCTGAGCCCTCCTTTTACCCTCATTGTGGTGGGTGTGGGGAGAGGCTGGGGCACTGAGCCCCCTCCCTTTTTACCCTCATTGTGGTGGGGTCGCTGAGCCCCTCCCTTTTTTCCTCACCGTGGTGGGTGTGGGGAGGGCTGGGGGTCTCTGAGCCCCCTCCCCTTTTCCCTCACCGTGGTGGGTGTGGGGAGGCTCGAGTCGCTGAGCCCTCCCTTTTTCCCTCCCGTGGTGGGTGTGGGGAGTGGCTCAGGGGTCACTGAGCCCTCCCCTTTTCCCTCTCCATGGTGGGTGTGGGGGTCTCTGAGCCCTCCCCTTTTTGCCTCTCTGTGGTGGGTGTGGGGAGTGGCTCAGGGATCACTCTGAGCCCCTCCCTTTTCCCTCCCCGTGGTGGGTGTGGGGAGGGGCTCTGGGGGTCTCTGAGCCCCTCCCCTTTCCCTCCCCCGAAGGAAATCGACCCCAGCCTGGGCGTGGCCGAGCTGCCGGACGAGTTTTTCGAGGAGGACAACGTGCTGAGCATGGGCAAGAAGATGATGCAGGAGGCCATGAGCGCCTTCCCGGCATCGACGAGGCCATGAGCTACGCCGAGGTCATGAGGTGGGCGGGCACGGGGTGGAGCCCAGGAGGTGGGCAGGGCACGGGGGTGGAGCCCAGGAGGTGGGCGGGGGCAGGTTTGGGGGTCTCTGAGCCCCAGGCACCAAACTCTGAGCTCATGAGATGGGTGGGGGCACCTTTGGGGGTCTCTCTGACCCAATGAATTGGGTGGGAGCAGATTTGGGGGTCTCTGAGCCCCAGGAGGTGGTGGGGGCACATCTGGGGGTCTCTGTAACCCCAGGCACCAAACACTGATCCCATGAGGTGGGTGGGGGCAGATTTGGGGGTCTCTCTGACTCCCATGAGGTGGGTGGGAGCAGATTTGGGGCTCCCTCTGAGCCCCAGGAGGTGGTTGGAGGCAGGTTTGGGGTTCCTTCTGAGCCCCATGAGGTGGGTGGGGGCACATCTGGGGGGGTCTCTGAGCCCAGGAGGTGGGTGGGGGCAGGTTTGGGGGTCTCCTGACCCCCAGGCATCAAACTCTGAGCCCAGGAGGTGGGTGGGGGCAGATCTGGGGGGTCTCTGAGCCCATGAGGTGGGTGGGGGCAGGTTTGGGGGTCTCTGTAACCCCCAGGCACCAAACTCTGACCCCCAGGAGGTGGGTGGGGCGCGTGGGGGTCTCTGAGCCCCAGGAGGTGGGTGGGGGCAGATTTGGGGCGTCTCTGATCCCAGGAGGTGGGGGGGCAGGTTTGGGGGGTCTCTGAGCCCCATGAGGTGGGTGGGGGCACATCTGGGGGGTCTCTGAGCCCAGGAGGTGGGTGGGGGCAGGTTTGGGGGTCTCTCTGACCCCCAGGCATCAAACTCTGAGCCCCATGAGGTGGGTGGGGCAAGTTTGGGGCTCCCTCTGAGCCCCATGAGGTGGGTGGGGGCAGATTTGGGGGTCTCTGAGCCCCAGGAGGTGGTTGGGGACACGTGTGGGGGTCTCTGAGCCCAGGAGATGGGTGGGAGCAGATTTGGGGGTCTCTCTGACCCCAGGCACCAAACTCTGACCCCCATGAGGTGGGTGGGAGCAGATTTGGGGGTCTCTGAGCCCATGAGGTGGGTGGGAGCAGATTTGGGGGTCTCTGAGCCCAGGAGGTGGGTGGGGGCAGATTTGGGGGTCTCTGTAACCCCAGGCACCAAACTCTGAGCCCATGAGGTGGGTGGGAGCAGATTTTGGGGTCTCTGACCCCCAGGACGTGGATGGGGGCAGATTTTGGGTTCTTTGTGACCCCCAGGCACCAAACTCTGAGCTCATGAGTTGGGTGGGGGCCCCTTTGGGGGTCTCTGAGCCCCATGAGGTGGGTGGGGGCAGATTTGGGGAGTCTCTGGGGGGTCTCTGGGCATCCCAGGCTGGTGAAGGGATGAATTTCTGGGTGGTCCCTGGGGGTCTCTGGGGGTCCTTGGGGGTCTCTGAGGGTCCCGGGGTCCCTGTGCCCCCAGGCTGGTGAAGGGCATGAACTTCGGTGGTGTCCCTGGGGGTCTCTGTGGCTCTGAGGGTCTCTGAGGGTCCCCGGGGTCCCCGGGGGTCTCTAAGGGTCCCTGTGCCCCCAGGCTGGTGAAGGGCATGAACTTCTCGGTGGTGTCTCTGGGGGGTCTCACGGGGTCTCTGTGGCTCTGGGGGGTTCCCTGCGGGTCCCTGGGGGTCTCTGGGGGGGTCTCTGTGGCTCTGAGGGTCCCCGGGGGTCTCTGGGGGTCTGTGAGATTCCCCGGGGTCTCTGAGGGTCGCTGCCCCCAGGCTGGTGAAGGGCATGAACTTCTCGGTGGTGGTGTTCGACACGGCCCCCACCGGGCACACGCTGCGGCTGCTCAACTTCCCCACCATCGTGGAGAGGGGGCTGGGCCGCCTGATGCAGATCAAGAACCAGATCAGCCCTTCATCTCCCAGGTGGGGCTGGGGCGGGGGCGGGGGCACGGGGGGGTCCTGGGAGAGGGATTTGGGGTGTGGGGGGGCACGGGGGGGTCCTGGGGAGGGTTTGGGGTGTGGGGGGCACAGGGAAAGTTCTGGAGATGGATTTGGGGTGTTGGGGGTCCTGGGGGAGGGGGGCACGGGGGGTCCTGGGGAGGGGGCACGGGGGGTCCTGGGGAGGGTTTGGGGTGTGGGGGGTCACAGGGAGGTGTCACAGCCGTGTCACCCCATAGATGTGTGACCTGGGGGGTCCTGGGGGAGGATTTTGGGGTGGGGGGTCCTGGGGAGGGGGGATTTGGGGCGGGGGGGGCACGGGGGGAGTCCTGGGGCAGGGGGGGCACGGGGGGTCCTGGGGAGGGGATTTGGGGGTGGGGGGCACGGGGGGTCCTGGGGCGGGGGATTTGGGGTGTGGGGGGCACAGGGAAAGTTCTGGGGATGGATTTGGGGTGTGGGGGTCCTGGGGATGGATTTTGGGGTGGGGGCGGTCACAGGAGGTGTCACAGCCGTGTCACCCCCACACGCCCCTCCCCATTTCCAGATGTGTAACATGCTGGGGCTGGGGATATGAACGCTGACCAACTGGGGCTGGGGGATCCTGGGGGCTGGGATTTGGGTCTGGGGTTCCTGGGGGTGGGATTTGGGTCTGGGGGTTCCTGAGGGTGGGATTTGGGTCTGGGGGTTCCTGAGGGTGGGATTTGGGTCTGGGGGTTCCTGAGGGTGGGATTTGGGTCTGGGGGCTCACAGGACGCCCCTCCCCATTTCCAGATGTGTAACATGCTGGGGCTGGGGGATATGAACGCTGACCAACTGGGGCTGGGGGTTCCTGGGGTGGGATTTGGGTCTGGGGGTTCCTGAGGGTCGGATTTGGGTCTGGGGTTCCTGGGGGTGGGATTTGGGTCTGGGGGTTCCTGAGGGGTGGGATTTGGGTCTGGGGCTCACAGGACGCCCCTCCCCATTTCCAGATGTGTAACATGCTGGGGCTGGGGATATGAACGCTGACCAACTGGGGCTGGGGGTTCCTGGGGGTCCTGGGGGTGGGATTTGGGTCTGGGGGTTCCTGGGGGTGGGATTTGGGTCTGGGGTTCCTGAGGGTGGGATTTGGGTCTGGGGGCTCACAGCTGTGCTCCCTCCCCATTTCCCAGATGTGTAACATGCTGGGGCTGGGGACATGAACGCTGACCAGCTGGGGGCTGGGGGTCCTGGGGGTCATGGGGGTCCTGGGGGTGGGATTTGGGTCTGGGGGTTCCTGAGGGTGGGATTTGGGTCTGGGGGTTCCTGGGGGTGGGATTTGGGTCTGGGGGCTCACAGTTGTGCTCCCCTCCCCATTCCCAGATGTGTAACATGCTGGGGCTGGGGATATGAACGCTGACCAACTGGGGCTGGGGGGCCTGGGGGTCATGGGGGTTCCTGAGGGGTGGGATTTGGGTCTGGGGGTTCCTGGGGGTGGGATTTGGGTCTGGGGGTTCCTGAGGGTGGGATTTGGGTCTGGGGGCTCACAGCTGTGCCCCTCCCATTTCCAGATGTGTAACATGCTGGGGCTGGGGACATGAACGCTGACCAGCTGGGGCTGGGGGTCCTGGGGTGGGATTTGGGTCTGGGGGTTCCTGGGGGTGGGATTTGGGTCTAGGGGCTCACAGGACGCCCCCTCCCCATTTCCCAGATGTGTAACATGCTGGGGCTGGGGATATGAACGCTGACCAGCTGGGGCTGGGGGAGCCTGGGGGTCCTGGGGGTGGGATTTGGGTCTGGGGGTTCCTGAGGGTGGGATTTGGGTCTGGGGGCTCACAGGACGCCCCCTCCCCATTTGCAGATGTGTAACATGCTGGGGCTGGGGATATGAACGCTGACCAACTGGGGCTGGGGGTCCTGGGGGTGGGATTTGGGTCTGGGGGTTCCTGGGGGTGGGATTTGGGTCTAGGGGGTTCCTGGGGGTGGGATTTGGGTCTGGGGGCTCACAGGACGCCCCCTCCCCATTCTGCAGATGTGTAACATGCTGGGGCTGGGGGATATGAACGCTGACCAGCTGGGGCTGGGGGCCTGGGGGTCATGGGGGTCCTGAGGGGTGGGATTTGGGTCTGGGGGTTCCTGAGGGTGGGATTTGGGTCTGGGGGTTCCTGAGGGTGGGATTTGGGTCTAGGGGGTTCCTGGGGGTGGGATTTTGGTCTGGGGGCTCACAGGACGCCCCTCCCCATTTCCAGATGTGTAACATGCTGGGGCTGGGGGATATGAACGCTGACCAACTGGGGCTGGGGGTTCCTGGGGTGGGATTTGGGTCTGGGGAGTTCCTGAGGGTGGGATTTGGGTCTGGGGGCTCACAGCTGTGCCCCTCCCCATTTCCCAGATGTGTAACATGCTGGGGCTGGGGATATGAACGCTGACCAACTGGGGCTGGGGGTTTCTGGGGGTGGGATTTGGGTCTGGGGGTTCCTGGGAATGGATTTTGGGTCTGGGGCTCACAGCTGTACCCCTCCCCATTTCCAGATGTGTAACATGCTGGGGCTGGGGACATGAACGCTGACCAGCTGGGGCTGGGGGCCTGGGGGAGCCTGGGGGTGGGATTTAGGTCTAGGGGTTCCTGGGGATGGATTTTGGGTCTGGGGGCTCACAGGACGCCCCTCCCCATTTCCCAGATGTGTAACATGCTGGGGCTGGGGGATATGAAACGCTGACCAACTGGGGCTGGGGGCCTGGGGGTTCCTGAGGGGTGGGATTTGGGTCTGGGGGTTCCTGGGGTGGGATTTGGGTCTGGGGGCTCCTGGGGGGGGATTTGGGTCTAGGGGCTCACAGGACGCCCCCTCCCATTTGCAGATGTGTAACATGCTGGGGCTGGGGGATATGAAGCGCTGACCAGCTGGGCTGGGGGTTCCTAGGGGTTCCTGGGGGGTGGGATTTGGGTCTGGGGGTTCCTGAGGGTGGGATTTGGGTCTGGGGGTTCCTGAGGGTGGGATTTGGGTCTGGGGGCTCACAGGACGCCCCTCCCCATTTCCAGATGTAACATGCTGGGGCTGGGGATATGAACGCTGACCAATTGGCCTCCAAGCTGGAGGAGACGCTGCCCGTGATCC
>JAKWBO010000141.1:0-108090 GCA_034336685.1 Luscinia luscinia
ACCTGCCAGAATCACCCCAGGAACCCCAAAATCAGCTCAGATCCCCCAAAATTACCCCAGGAACCCCAAAATCCCCCAGGAACCCCAAAATCACCTCAGGAACCCCAAAAAATCACCTCAGGAACCCCCAAAATCAGCTCAGATCCCCCAAAATTACCTCAGGAACCCCAAAAATCACCTCAGGAACCCCAAAAATCCCCACAGGAACCCCCAAAATCACCTCAGACCCCCAAATTTCCCAAAATCACCTCAGACCCCCCAAATCCCCCCAAAAATCCCCCCAGGACCCCAAAATCACCTCAGACCCCCAAAATCCCCCAAGGACCCCAAAATCATCCCCAGGACCCCAAAATCACCTCAGATCCCCAAAATTCCCCAAAATCACCTCAGACCCTCCCTAAATCCCTCAAAATCCCCCAGGAACCCCCAAAATCACCTCAGATCCCCCAAATTTCCCCAAAATCACCTCAGACCCTCCCCAAATCCCCCAAAAATCCCCCAGGACCCCAAAATCACCTCAGACCCCCAAAATCCCCCAAGGACCCCCAAAAATCACCTCAGGAACCCCAAAATCACCTGAGACCCCCAAATTTCCCCAACATCACCTCAGACCCCCCAAAATCCCCCAGGACCCCTCCCCAAAATACCTGGGTGGGGAGGGGCGTCCCTCGGGCCCGTCGCTCTCCGAGCCCTGGGTGGGGAGGGCACAGAGGTTGGGGGGGTCCCAGAGAATTTTGGGGTCCTTCCCGCCCCTCCCTCCCCCCTCACCTGGCACAGGCTCCGCCCCCCGGCGGCCGGCGGCTCCGCCCCTGAGGGACCCGAAATTATTTTTTGGGGGAGGGGAGGATTTAGAGACCCTCCCCAAAAATTGCACAAGGGGGGAGGGGGAATTTTGGGGAGGGTCACCACCTTTGGTCACCTGTGCGGGGGCTGGGGGGCTGGGAGCCGGGGGGTCCTGGGGGAGGGGAGTGAAAAAAAGGGGAGAGACCCCCCAAAAAAAAAAAATCCCAAAATATCTCCCAAAATCCCCTCCCCCAACCCCAGGAGACCCTGAGACCCCAAAATCCCCCAAAATCCCCCAAAATCCCCCAAGGGAACCCAAAATCCCCAAATTTCCCCCAGGGAACCCAAAATCCCCCAAATTCCACCAGGATCCCAAATATCCCCCAGGGAACCCAAAATCCCCAAATTTCCCAAAAATCCCCAAATTTCCCCAAAATCCCCAAATCCCTTCCAGGACCCCAGAATCCCCCAAATTCCCCCAAATCCCCCAAATTCCCCCAAAATCCCCCACATCCCTTCCAGGACCCCAGAATCTCCCAAATTCCCCCAAAATCCCCCAAATTCCCCCAAAATCCCCCAAATCCCTTCCAGGACCCCAGAATCCCCCAAATTCCCCCAAAATCCCCCAAAATCCCCCAAATTCCGCCCCCCAGGACCCCAAAAATCCCAAAATCTCCCAAATTCCCCCAAAAATCCCCCAAATTCCCTCCCCCACGACCCCAAAATCCCCCAAATTTCCCCCAAAATCCCCCAAATTTCCCCCAAATCCCCCAATTTCCCCAAATTTCCCCCAAATCCCCCAAATTTCCCCCAAAATCCCCCAAATTTCCCCCAAAATCCCCCAACTTCTCCCCCAAAATCCCCCAAACTCCCCCACGACCCCAAAATCCCCCAAATTTCCCCCAAAATCCCCCACGACCCAAAATCCCCCAAATTTCCCCAAAATCCCCATATTTCCCCCAAAATTCCCCCAAATTCCCCCAAATCCCTTCCAGGACCGCAGAATCTCCCAAATTCACCCCAACATCCCCAAATTCCCCAAATTCCCCCCAAAATCCCCCAGCGAACCCAAAATCCCCCAAATTCCGCCCCCAGGACCCCAAAAATCCCAAAATCTCCCAAATTCCCCCAAAAATCCCCCAAATTCCCTCCCCACGACCCCAAAAATCCCCCAAATTCCCCCAAATCCCCAAATTCCCCCAAATCCCCCAAATTTCCCTGAAAGTCCCCCAATTTTCCCCAAAATCCCCGAAATTTCCCCAAATCCCCAAATTCCTCCCAAAATCCCCCAAACTCCCCCCACGACCCCAAAATCCCCCAAATTTCTCCCCAAATCCCCCCAAATTTCGCCCCAAAAATCCCCAATTTCCCCAAATCTCCCAAATTCCCCAAAACCCCCAAAATCCCCCAAATTCTCCCCAAAATTCCCCAAATTTCCCCCAAATCCCCCAAATCCCCCAAATTCCCCCAAATCCCCCAAATTTTCCCCCAAATCCCCCAATTCCCCAAAATCCCCAAATCCCCCAAATCTCCCCGTCACTCACGGCCGGCTCCCGCCCGCCCTGCTCCCTGATTGGCTGCTCCTGGCCACGCCCTCGGCCGCTCGGCCAATCCCCTGCTCCGCCGCCCGCAGCTCCGGCAGCGTCACGCCCTGGGGCGGGGCCGGGGTCACCCGGAGGTCACCCAGAGGTCACCCAGGGGTCACCCAAAGGTCACCCAGAGGTCACCTGGGGGTCACCCAGGGGTCACCCAGAGGTCACCCGGGGTCACCCAGAAATCACCCAGGGGTCATGCAGGGGTCACCCAAAGGTCACTCGGGGGTCACCTGGGGTCACCTGAAGGTCACCCAGAGGTCACCCAGGGGTCACCGGGGTCACCTGGAGTCACCCGAGGGTCACCCAGAGGTCACCCGGGGGTCACCCGGGGTCAACGAAATCACCCAGGGGTCACCCGGGGTCACCCGGGGTCACCCAGGGGTCACCCAAAGGTCATTCGGGGGTCACCTGGGGGTCACCCAGAGGTCACCCGGGGGTCACCCAAAAATCACTCGGGGGTCACCCAGAGGTCACCCAGGGGTCAACCAGAAATCACCCAGAGGTCACCCGGGGGTCACCCGGGGGTCACCCAGAGGTCACCCAGGGGTCACCCGGGGGTCACCCGGGGGTCACACAGGGGTCACCCAGAGGTCACCCGGGGGTCACTCAGAGGTCACCCGAGGGTCACGGGGGGTTTTTTGGGGAGGATTTCCCATGATTTCGGGTAATTTTGGGAGTATTTTGGGTCATTTTGGGGGATTTTGGGTGATTTGGGGGTGATTTGGGGGTGATTTCCGATGATTTCAGATAATTTTGGGGTGATTCTGGATGATTTTGGGAGATTTTTGATGATTTTGGATGATTGTGGGGTGATTTCCGGTGATTTGGGGGTGATTTCCAATGATTTTGGATAATTTTGGGGTGATTTTGGATGATTTTTGATGATTTTGGGTGATTCTGGGGTGATTTGGCAGGGATTTCCGATGATTTCGGGTGATTTTGGGTGATTTTAGGCGATTTTGGCAGTTTTGGCCGTTACCTGCGTGGCTCAGGGTGTCCATGGAATGTTGGGGTAATTTCAGGTGATTTTGGGATGATTTCAGATGATTTTGGGTGATTTTGGCAGTTTTTGGCTGATTGGATGATTTCAGGTCATTTTGGATAATTTTGGGATGATTTCAGGTGATTTCAGGTAATTTTTGGGTGATTTCAGGTGATTTTGGGATGATTTTGGGTGATTCTGGGATAATTTTGGGCGATTTTGGGTGATTTTTTGGCCGTTACCTGCGTGGCTCAGGGTGTCTATGGGATGTTTGGATAATTTTGGGGTGATTTTGGGGTGATTTTGGGCGATTTTGGGATGGTTTTGGCCGTTACCTGCGTGGCTCAGGGTGTCTATGGGATTAGTGGATAATTTTGGGATGATTTTGGGTGATTTTGGGATGATTTTGGGGTGATTTTGGGATGATTTCGGCAGTTTTTGGCCGTTACCTGCACGGCTCAGGATATCTATGGGATGTCTGGATAATTTTGGGGCGATTTTGGGATGATTTTGGGCGATTTTGGGTGATTTTGGCCGTTACCTGCGTGGCTCAGGGAGTCTATGGGATGTTTGGATAATTTTGGGATGATTTTGGGATGATTTTGGTTGATTTTGGGTGATTTTTGGCCGTTACCTGCGTGGCTCAGGGTGTCTATGGGATGTCTGGATAATTTTGGGGTGATTTTGGGGTGATTTTGGGATGATTTTGGGCGATTTTGGGATGATTTTGGGCGATTCTGGGTTATTTTTGGCCGTTACCTGCGTGGCTCAGGGTGTCTATGGGATGTTGGGATAATTTTGGGATGATTTTGGGATAATTTTGGGAGATTTTGGGATAATTTTGGGAGATTTTGGGTGATTTTGGAATGATTTTGGAATGATTTTGGGCGATTTTGGGTGATTTTTTGGCCATTACCTGCATGGCTCAGGGTGTCTATGGGATGTTTGGATAATTTTGGGGTGATTTTGGGATAATTTTGGGTGTTTTTTGGCCGTTACCTGCGCGGCTCAGGGTGTCTATGGGATGTTTGGATAATTTTGGGGTGATTTTGGGGTGATTTTGGGCGATTTTGGGTGATTTTTTGGCCGTTACCTGTGTGGCTCAGGAAGTCTATGGGATATTTGGATAATTTTGGGATGATTTTGGGATGATTTTGGGATGATTTTGGGTGATTTTGGGATGATTTTGGGATGATTTTGGGCGATTTTGGGATGATTTTGGGTGATTTTGGGATAATTTTGGGCGATTTTGGGATGGTTTTTGGCCGTTACCTGCTTGGCTCAGGGTGTCTATGGGATGTTTGGATAATTTTGGGGTGATTTTGGGATGATTTTGGGGTGATTTTGGGGTGATTTTGGGATGATTTTGGGTGATTTTGGGATGATTTTGGATGATTTTGGGCGATTTTGGGATGGTTTTTGGCCGTTACCTGCGTGGCTCAGGGTGTCTATGGGATGTTGGGATAATTTTGGGATAATTTTGGGATAATTTTGGGTGTTTTTTGGCCGTTACCTGCGTGGCGCGCCGCGCCTGCCGCATCAGGCGGCTCCGCGCTTTGCGCTGCGACTCCGACTCCTCATCCCGCGCCGGGGGCTGGAACGGCCTGGGGGGAAAAATGGGGATTTTGGGAAAAAAACGGGGATTTTGGGGAAAAATGGGGATTTGAGAAAAATGGGGATTTTGGGGGGAAAAAAATGGAGTTTGAGGGAAAAATGGGGATTTGGGGAAAATGGGGATTTGGGGGAAAAAAAATAGAAATTGGGGAAAAATGGGGATTGGGAAAAATGGGGATTTTGGGGGAAAAAATACAAATTGGGGAAAAAATGGGGATTGGGAAAAATGGGGATTTTGGGAAAAATGGGGATTTTGGAGAAAATGGGGATTTGGGAAAAAATGGAGTTTGGGAAAAATGGGGATTTTGGGGAAAAAATTGAGTTTGGGGAAAAATGGGGATTGGGAAAAATGGGGATTTTGGGGAAAATGGAGATTGGGAAAAATGGAGATTTTGGGGAAAAAAATAGAGTTTGGGGAAAAATGAGGATTGGGAAAAATGGGGATTTTGGGGGAAAAAATAGAGTTTGGGGAAAATGGGGATTGGGAAAATGGGGATTTGGGGGAAAGGGGGATTTTGGGGAAAAATACAGAGTTTGGGGAAAAATGGGGATTGGGAAAAATGGGGATTTTGGGGAAAAATGGAGTTTGGGGAAAATGGAGATTTTGGGAATAAAAATAGTTTGGGGAAAATGGGGATTGGGGAAAAATGGAGATTTTGGGGAAAAATAAAATAGAGTTTGGGGGAAAATGGGGATTGGGAAAAATGGGGATTTGGAGGAAAAATAGAATTTGGGAAAAATGGGGATTTGGGGAAAAATGGGGATTTGGGGAAAAGGGGATTGGAGGAAAAATAGAATTTGGGGAAAATGGGATTGGGGAAAATGGGGATTTTGGGGCAAGTGAGGATTTTGGGGAAAAGAGTTTCGGGAAAATGGAGATTATGGGCAAAATGGAGATTTTGGGCAAATGGGGATTGGGAAAAAAAATAGAGTTTGGGGAAAATGGGGATTGGGGAAAATGGGGATTTTGGGGAAAAAATGGAGTTTGAGGGAGAATGGGATTGGGAAAAAATGGGAAAAGCGGGGATTAGGGAAAAATGGGGATTTGGGAAAAATAAAATATAGTTTGGGGAAAATTGGGGGTTTGAGGAAAATGGGGATTTGGGGAAAAGGGGGATTTTGGGGAAAAGGGGATTTTGGGGAAAAAATAGAGTTTGGGGAAAAATGGGGATTTGGAGGAAAAAGTAGAATTTGGGGAAAATGGGGATTTTGGGGAAAATGGAGATTTTGGGGGAAAATACAGAGTTTGGGGAAAATGGGGATTGGGGAAAATTGGGATTTTGGGGAAACGGGATTTTGGGAAAATGGGGGTTTGGGGAAATGGGAATTAGGGAAAAATGGAGATTTTGGGGGAAAATGATAGTGTTTGGGAAAATGGGGATTTGGGAAAATGGGGATTTTGGGGAAAAAATAGTGTTTGGGGAAAAATGGGGATTTGGAAAAATGGGGATTTTGGGAAAAAATGGGGATTTGGGGGAAAAAATAGAGTTTGGGGAAAATGGGGATTTGGGAAAAATGGAGATTTTGGGGAAAAAAATAGAGTTTGGGGAAAAATGGGGATTGGGAAAAATGGGGATTTGGAGGAAAAAAAATAGAGTTTGGGGAAAATGGGGATTGGGAAAAATGGGGATTTTGGGGAAAATGGGATTGGGAAAAAAATAGAGTTTGGGGAAAATGGGGATTTAGGAAAATTAGGATTTGGGCAAATGGGGATTTTGGGGGAAAAAAGGGGATTTGGGGAAAAATGGGGATTTTGGGGAAAAATGGGGATTTTGGGAAATGGGGATTTTGGGGGAAATGGAGATTTGGGAAAAAATGGAGTTTGGGGGAAAATGGGGATTTTGGGGAAAAATAGGGATTTTGGGAAAAAAAGAGTTTTGGGAAAAATTGAGATTTTGGGAAAAATTGGGATTTTGGGCAAATGGGGATTTGGGGAAAAACAGAGTTTGGGAGAAATGGGGATTGGGGAAAAATGGGAATTTTGGGAAAATGGGGATTCTGGGGGAAAAATAAAGTTTGGGGGAAAATGGGGATTTTGGGAAAATGGGGATTTGGGGGAAATGGGAATTAGGGAAAAATGGAGATTTTGGGGGAAAATAATTGTGTTTGGGGAAAAATGGGGATTTGGAAAAAATGGGGAATTTGGGGAAAACGAGGATTTTGGGAAAAACCGGGGAATTTTGGGGGAAAATTCGGGATTTTGGGGTGGGGAGGGGCCTCACCTGCGCACCCGCGGCTCGGGGGTCCTGGGGGGTCCGGGCTAGGCGGGGGAGGGGCTGTGGGGAGGGGCGACAACATCAGCCCCTCCCCTTTTAAACCCCTCCCTTTTAACCCCTCCCATTCCAAACCACTCCCCTTTAAGCCCCTCCCTTTTACAAGCCCCGCCCATTTTTGCCCCCCGTGCTCACCTGGGGGTCGCTGGGTGGGGAGGGTCCGAAACCTGCATGGGGGAGGGGCGTTAAGTGAGGGGCGTGGTTTATGATAAAAGGGGCGTGGCTTGTGAGGAAAGGGGCGTGGCCTCACCGTGGGCGGAGCCTGCAGCCGGGGGAGGAGGCCGAGCGGCGCACGGGGGCGGGGGCCTGCGCGGGGGCGGGGCCCGGCCGGGGCTTAGCCACGCCCCCAAGGATCCCGACCTGCAGAGAGCCCCGGGGGGGCTGGGGAGGGGCGGTAGGGCGGGGCTGGGCCCGGGCCCCGCCCTTCGCCCGGGGGTGGGGGGAGGAGGGCCTTACCGGCTGCGGGGGGGCGGGGCCGTTGGGGGCGGAGCTTCGGGGGCTCTGAAGGGGAGGGGCGGTGAGAGACCCGCCCCATCCTCAGACCCCTCCCAAAAATCCCTTTTACCCAAAAATTCCCTTTTACCCCAAAACTCCTTTTACCCAAAATTCCCTTTTACCCAAAAATTCCCTTTGTTACCCAAAATCCCTTTTTACCCCAAAATTCCCTTTTTTACCCAAAAATTCCCCTTTTTTACCCCAAAATTCCCTTTTTTACCCAAAAATTCCCTTTTGTTACCCTAAAATTCCCCTTTTTTACCCCAAAAATTCCTTTTTTTACCCCAAAAATTCCCTTTTTACCCAAATTCCCCTTTTCCTTCCCCAAAAATCCCTTTTTTCTCCCAAATCCCATTTTCTTCCCCAAAATCTGATTTTTTCCCAATTTTTCCCAAAACCCTTCTATTTTCTCCCCATTTTTCACCCAAACCTAATTTTTCCCAAAATTCCATTTCCCCCCAATTCCCATTTTTCCCCAAATCCCTTTTTTCCCATTTCCCCCATTTCCCCCGTTTTTTCCCCAAATCCCATTTTTTCCCCAAATCATTTTTCCCAAATTCCCATTTTCCCCAAATCCCCTTTTTTCCCATTTTCCCCAAATTCCCATTTTTCCCCAAATCCCATTTTCCCAAAACCCCATTTTCCCAAATCACCATTTTTCCCAAATTCCCCGTTTTTCCCCCCAAATCCCCATTTTCCCCAATCCCCATTTTTCCCATATCCCCTTTTCCCATTTTTCCCCAATCCCCATTTTTCCCAAACTCCCTTTTCCCCAAATTCCCGTTTTCCACCAAATCCCCATTTTTTCCCCAAATCCCATTTTCCCCCAAATCCCCATTTTCCCCAAATCCCCATTTTCCCCATTTCCCCAAATCCTCATTTCCCCAAATCCCCAATTTTCCCAAATTCCTTTTTCCCCAAATCCCCATTTTCCCCAAATCCCTTTTCCCCATTTCCCCAAATCCTCATTTTCCCAAAATCCCATTTTCTCAAATCCCTCGTTTTCCCCCAAATCCCCATTTTCCCAATTCCCCATTTTCCCCATTTTCCCAAATCCCCGTTTTTCCCCAATCCCAATTTTTCCCCAATCCCCATTTTTCCCAAATCCCGTTTTCCCCCAAACCCCATTTCCCCAATTCCCATTTTTCCCATTTTCCCAAATCCCCGTTTTTCCTCCAATCCCCATTTCCCCCAATCCCCATTTTCCTCAATTCCCATTTTTGTCATTTTCCCAATTCCCCATTTTTCCCAAATTCCCATTTTCCCCCAAATCCCCATTTCCCCAAATCCCCAATTTTCCCAAATTCCTTTTCCCCAAATCCCCATTTTTCCCCAAATCCCCATTTTCCCAAATCCCTTTTTCCCATTTTCCCCAATCCGCATTTTCCCAAATTCCCGTTTTTCCCCAAATCCCCATTTTCCCCAATCCCCATTTTTGTCATTTTCCCAAATTCCCGTTTTCCCCAAATCCCCATTTTTTCCCCAAAACTCAATTTTCCCCTTTTCCCCGTTTTTCCCAAATTCCCCATTTTCCCCCAAACCCCTATTTTCCCCAAATCCCATTTTTCCCAAATTCCCTTTTCCCCAAATTCGCCTTTTTCCCAAACTCCCATTTTTCCCAAATCCCCGTTTTTCCCAAATCCCCATTTTTCCAAATTCCCCGTTTTTCCCCAAACCCCCATTTCCCCAAATCCTCAATTTTCCCAAATTCCTTTTCCCCCAAATTCCTGGTTTTTCCCTAAATCCCCATTTTGCCCAAATCCCCATTTTTTCCCCCAAAACTCAATTTTCCCCTTTTCCCATTTTCCCCAAATTCCCCATTTTCCCCAATCCCCATTTTTCCCAAATTCCCGATTTTCCCAAATCCCCATTTTCCCCAAATCCCCATTTTTCCCAAATCCCCATTTTTCCCCAAATCCCCATTTTCCCCAAATCCCCGTTTTCCCAAATTCCCATTTTTCCCCAAACCCCCATTTTCCCCAATCCCCATTTTTCCCCATTTTCCCAAACCCCATTTTCCCAAATCCCATTTTCTCCAAATCCCCTTTTCCCCATTTCCCAAATCCTCATTTTTCCCAAAATCCCCATTTTTCTCAAATCTCCCGTTTTTCCCCCAAACCCCATTTTCCCCAATTCCCCTTTTTCCCCATTTTTCCCAAATTCGCCTTTTTCCCAAACTCCCATTTTCCCCAAATCCCCGTTTTTCCCAAATTCCCGTTTTTCCCCCAAACCCCATTTCCCCAAACCCCCAATTTTCCCAAATTCCTTTTTCCCCAAATTCCCGTTTTCCCCAATCCCATTTTCCCAAATTCCCGTTTTTCCCCAAATCCCCATTTTTCCCCAAATTCCCGTTTTCCCCAAACCCCCATTTTCCCCAAATCCCCATTTTTGTCATTTCCCCAAATCCCCATTTTTCCCCAAACCCCCATTTTCCCCAAATCCCCTTTTTCCCATTTCCCCAAATCCTAATTTTTCCCAAAACCCCATTTTCCCAAATTCCCGTTTTCCCCCAAACCCCATTTCCCCAAATCCCCAATTTTCCCAAATTCCTTTTTTCCCCAAATTCCGGTTTTTTCCCCAAATCCCATTTTCCCAAATTCCCGTTTTTCCCCCCAAATCCCCGTTTTCCCCAATCCCCATTTTCCCCATTTTCCCAAATTCCCGTTTTTCCCCCAAACCCCATTTCCCCAATTCCCGTTTTCCCCATTTTCCCAAAATCCCCATTTTCCCCAAATCCCCATTTTTCCCCAAACCCCCATTTTTCCCAAATTCCCGTTTTTCCCCCAAACTCCCATTTTCCCCAAATCCCCATTTTCCCAAATCCCCGTTTTTCCCCAAATCCCCATTTTTCCCAAATTCCCATTTTCTCCCCATTTTTCCCAAATCCCCGTTTTTCCCCAAACCCCATTTCCCCAATTCCCCATTTTCCCCATTTTTCCCAAATCCCGTTTTTCCCCAATCTCCATTTTTTCCCAAATCCCGTTTTTCCCCCAAATCCCCATTTCCCCAAATCCCCAATTTTCCCAAATTCCTTTTTCCCCAAAACCCCAATTTTCCCAAATTCCTTTTTCCCCCAATTCCTGTTTTTTCCCTAAATCCCCATTTTCCCCAAATCCCCGTTTTCCCCCAAATCCCCATTTCCCCAAAACCCCATTTTCCCAAATCCCCTTTTTCCCCATTTCCCCAAATCCTCATTTTTCCCAAATCCCCATTTCCCCAAACCCCATTTTCCCATAATCCCGTTTTTCCCAAATCCCCATTTTTCTCAAATCCCCGTTTTCCCCCAAATCCCCATTTTCCCCAATTCCCTTTTTCCCATTTTCCCAAATTCGCCTTTTTCCCAAACTCCCATTTTCCCCAAATCCCCGTTTTTCCCCAAACCCCCATTTTCCCCAATTCCCCATTTTTTGTCATTTTCCCAAACCCCATTTTCCCCAATTCCCCATTTTTGTCATTTTCCCAAACTCCCATTTTTCCCAAATCCCCGTTTTTCCCAAATCCCATTTTTTCCCCAAAATCCCCATTTTCCCCAAATCCCCTTTTTTCCCGTTTTTCCCCAAATCCCCATTTCCCCAATTCCCATTTTTGTCATTTTTCCCAAATCCCGTTTTCCCCAAACCCCATTTCCCCAAATTCCCGTTTTCCCATTTTCCCAAATCCCCGTTTTTCCCCATTTTTCCCAAAATCCCCGTTTTCCCCCAAACCCCCCGCTCTCTCACCCCCGGCTCCGTCTCCGCGTCCCCGTCGCTGCCCCCCTCGTCGCTGTCGGGCTCCCTCCCCCACCCGGGGGGCGCAGGGGGGGCGGCGCCTTCCCTCCCCCACCCGCTCCCGGGCCTGCAGCCAGAGGCGCTCGCGGGAGCTGCGGCGGCACAGCGAGATCCTGGGGCGAAAAACACAGATTTTGGGAAAAAACAAAATTTTGGGTCAAAAAATAGAAATTTTGGTAAAAAAATGGGGATTTTAGGTCAAAAAATGGGGATTTTGGGAAAAAAACAATCGAGTTTTGCAGCCAGAGGTGCTCACGGGAGATCAGGGGGCACAGCGAGATCCTGGGGGAAAAAATCCCAAATTTGGGAAAAAACGACATTTTGGGTCAAAAAATGGGGATTTTGGTAAAAAAAATGGGGATTTTAGGTCAAAAAATGGGGATTTTGGGAAAAAAACAATCGAGTTTTGCAGCTAGAGGTGCTCACAGGAGCTCGCGGCGGCACAGAGAGATCCTGGGGCAAAAAACACAGATTTTGGGAAAAACAAATTTTGGGTGAAAAACGGGATTTTGGGGTCCAAAAATGGGGATTTTGGGAAAAAAACAATCGAGTTTTGCAGCTAGAGGCGCTCACAGGAGCTGAGGCGGCACAGCGAGATCCTGGGGCGAAAAACACAGATTTTGGGAAAAAATGACATTTTGGGTGAAAAAACGGGGATTTTGGTAAAAAAAATGGGGATTTTGGGTCAAAAAATGGGGATTTTGGGTCAAAAAATGGGGATTTTGGGTCAAAAAATGAGGATTTTAGTAAAAAAAATCAGATTTGTGCAGCCAGAGGCGCTCGCGGGAGCTGCGGCGGCACAGCGAGATCCTGGGGCGAAAAACGCAGATTTTGGGAAAAAACAAAATTTTGGGTGAAAAAACGGGGATTTTGGGTCAAAAAATGGGGATTTTAGG
Source organism: Luscinia luscinia (assembly GCA_034336685.1). Classification (NCBI taxonomy): domain Eukaryota; kingdom Metazoa; phylum Chordata; class Aves; order Passeriformes; family Muscicapidae; genus Luscinia; species Luscinia luscinia. The sequence goes on from JAKWBO010000141.1 coordinate 12,406, forward strand.
TCAAAAAATGGGGATTTTGGGTGAAAAAATGGGGATTTTGGGTGAAATCCAGTGGGGTTTGTGCAGCCAGAGGCGCTCGCGGGAGCTCAGGGGGCACAGCGAGATCCTGGGGGAAAAAATCCCAAATTTGGGAAAAAACGGGATTTTGGGTCAAAAAATGGAAATTTTGGTAAAAAAAATGCGGATTTTGGGTCAAAAAATGGGGATTTTGGGGAAAAAAAACCCAAGTTTGTGCAGCCAGAGGCGCTCGGGAGAGCTCAGGGGGCACAGCGAGATCCTGGGGGAAAAAATCCCAAATTTGGGAAAAAACGACATTTTGGGTGAAAAAACGGGGATTTTGGGTCAAAAAATGGGGATTTTGGGGAAAAAAACAATCGAGTTTTGCAGCCAGAGGCGCTCGCGGGAGCTGCGGCGGCACAGCGAGATCCTGGGGCGAAAAACACAGATTTTGGGAAAAAACAAAATTTTGGGTGAAAAAACGGGGATTTTGGGTCAAAAAATGGGGATTTTGGGGAAAAAAATGGGGATTTTGGGAAAAAAACAATCGAGTTTTGCAGCTAGAGGTGCTCACGGGAGCTCAGGGGGCACAGCGAGATCCTGGGGCGAAAAACACAGATTTTGGGAAAAAATGACATTTTGGGTCAAAAAATGGAAATTTTGGTAAAAAAACCGGGGATTTTGGGTCAAAAAACGGGAATTTTGGAAAAAAAAAACAGGTTTGTGCAGCCAGAAGCACTGAAGGGAGCTGAGATGGCACAGCGAGATCCTGGGGGAAAAAATCCCAAATTTGGGAAAAAACAACATTTTGGGTGAAAAAACGGGGATTTTGGGTAAAAAAATGGAAATTTTGGGTCAAAAAATGGGGATTTTGGGGAAAATCCAGTGGGGTTTGTGCAGCCAGAGGCGCTCGCGGGAGTTGAGGTGGCACAGCGAGATCCTGGGGGGAAAAACCCCAAATTTGGGAAAAAACGACATTTTGGGTGAAAAAACGGGGATTTTGGGTCAAAAAATGGGGATTTTGGGAAAAAAACAATCGAGTTTTGCAGCTAGAGGTGCTCACAGGAGCTGAGGTGGCACAGCGAGATCCTGGGGGAAAAAATCCCAAATTTGGGAAAAAACGACATTTTGGGTGAAAAAACGGGGATTTTGGTAAAAAACAGCAAAATTCTGGGGGGAAAAAAGGGATTTTGGGGAAAAAAATGGGAATTTTGGGGAAAAAACAGCGAAATTTCGGGGTGAAGAGATGGAGATTTTGGGGGAAAAAATTGGGATTTTGGGGGAAAATATTGGGATTTTGGGAAAAAACGAGATTTTGGGTGAAAATCCCGTGATTTAGGGAAAAAATGGCAAAATCCTGGGGAAAAAATGAGGATTTCGGGTGAAAAAATGGGAATTTTGGGGGGAAAAAGTGGGAATTTTGGGAAAAAATGGGAATTTGGGGTGAAAAAATGGGAATTTTGGGGAAAAATCAGCGAAATTTTGGGGTGAAAAATGGGGATTTTGGGAAAAAATGGGAATTTGGGGTGAAAAAATGGGAATTTTGGGAAAAAATGGGAATTTGGGGTGAAAAAAAGGGAATTTTGGGGGAATAAATGGGATTTTGGGGTGAAAAGTGGCAATTTTGGGGTGCTGGGCTGGATTTTGGGGCAGTTTTTGGGGTTTTTTTGGGCAGTTTTTGGGTTTTTGGGGTGCAGGGATGGATTTTGGGGTGGATTTTGGGTTTTATGGGGTTTTTGGGGGCAGTTTTTGGGTTTTTGGGGTGCAGGGATGGATTTTGAAGGCGGATTTTGGGGTTTTCTGGGTGTTTTTGGGCAGATTTTGGGGTTTTTGGGGGCAGTTTTTGGGGTTTTTGGGGGTTTTTGGGCAGATTTTGGGGTTTTTGGGGCAGTTTTTGGGGTTTTTGGGGTTTTGGGGCAGATTTTGGGGTTTTGGGGTACAGAAATGGATTTTTGGGGGTTTTGGGGTGCAAGGCAGGATTTGGGGTTTTTGGGGTTTTTGGGGTGCAGGGATGGATTTTGGGGTGGATTTTGGGGGATTTTGGGGTTTTTTGGGGCAATTTTGGGGTTTTCTTGGGGTGCAGAGCTGGATTTTGGGGCGGTTTTTGGGGTTTCGGGTTTTGGGGTTTTTCGGGTTTTTTGGGATTTTTGGGGTGCAGGACTGGATTTCGGGGCAGATTTTGGGGTTTTTGGGGCAGATTTTGGGGTTTTTGGGGTAGAGAAATAGAATTTGGGGTTTTTGGGATGCAGGGCTGGATTTCGGGGGCGGGTTTTGGGGTTTTTGGGTGTTCCTGGGCAGATTTTGAGGTTTTTGGGGCAGTTTTTGGGGTATTCTGGGGTGCAGAAATGGATTTTTGGGGTTTTTGGGGTGCAGTGCTGGATTTCAGGGTGGATTTTGGCGTTTTTGGGTGTTTTGGGGAATTTTGGGGATTTTTGGGGTGCAGGGCTGGATTTTGGGGGCGGATTTTGGGGTTTTCTGGGTGTTTTGGGCAGATTTTGGGGGTTTTTGGGGCAGTTTTGGGGTTTTTATGGTTTTGGGCAGATTTTGGGGTTTTTGGGGCAGTTTTGGGGTTTTTGGGGTTTTGGGGCAGATTTTGGGGTTTTTGGGGTACAGAAATGGATTTTTGGGGTTTTTGGGGTGCAAGGCTGGATTTCGGGTTTTTGGGGGTTTTTGGGGTGCAGGGATGGATTTTGGGCTGGATTTCAGGGGTTTTTGGGTGTTTTGGGGCAGTTTTGGGGTTTTTGGGGTGCGAGATGGATTTTGGGGTGGATTTTGGGTTTTTGGGGGTTTTTGGGGCAGTTTCGGGTTTTGGGGCAGTTTTGCGGTGGATTTTGGGGTTTTCAGGGCAGTTTTTGAGGTTTTTGGGGTGCAAGGATGGATTTTGGGGCGAATTTTGGGTTTTTTGGATTTTTGGGGGCGCAGAGATGGATTTCGGGCCATTTTGGGGGTTTTCGGGGCAGTTTTTGGGGTTTTTGGGATGCAGGGATGGACTTTGGGGTTTTTGGGGTTTTGGGGGCTTTTGGGGTTCAGGGAAGGATGTTGGGGTGGATTTTGGGTGTTTTGGGATTTTTGGGGTGCAGGGATTGAATTTGGGGGTGGATTTTGGGGTTTTGGGTGTTTTGGGGTTTTGGGGTGCAGGGATGGATTTTGGGGGTGGATTTTGGGTTTTTGGGTGGTTTTGGGGTTTTTGGGGTTTTTGGGGTGCAGGGCTGGATTTCGGGGCGGATTTGGGGTTTTTGGGGGTTTTTGGGGTGCAGGGCTGGATTTTGGGCTGTATTTTGGGTTTTTTAGGCGGTTTTTGGGGTGCAGGGATGGATTTTGGGGTGGATTTTGGGGTTTTGGGCAGATTTTGAGGTTTTTGGGGCAGTTTTGGTGTTTTTGGGGTACAGAAAATAGATTTTTGGGGTTTTCTGGGGTGCAGGGCTGAATTTCGGGGCGGATTTTGGGGTTTTCTGGGTGTTTTGGGGGGATTTTGGGGATTTTTGGGGATTATTGGGAGGCAGGGCTGGATTTTGGGGCGGATTTTGGGGTTTTCTGGGTGTTTTGGGGCAGATTTTGGGGGTTTTTGGGGTTTTTGGGGTGCAGGGCTGGATTTTGGGGCTGGATTTTGGGGTTTTTGGGGGCAGTTTTGGGTTTTTGGGGTATAGAAATGGATTTTTGGGGTTTTTGGGGTGCAGGGCTGGATTTTGGGTTGGATTTTGGGGTTTTTGGGCAGATTTTGAGGTTTTTGGGGTTTTTGGGGTTTTGGGGTACAGAAATGGATTTTTGGGGTTTTGGGGTGCAGGGCTGGATTTGGGGCAGATTTTGGGGTTTTTTTGGGGTTTTTTGGGGTGCAGGGCTGGATTTTGGGCTGGATTTTGGGGTTTTTGGGCAGATTTTGTGGTTTTTGGGGCAGTTTTGGGGTTTTTGGGGTGCAGGGCTGGATTTCGAGGCGGATTTTGGGTTTTTGGGTGTTTTTGGGTGTTTTTGGGGTTTTTGGGGTGCAGGGCTGGATTTTGGGCTGTATTTTGGGGTTTTTTGGGGTTTTTTGGGGCTCACCGGCGGTGCCTGCCCCCCCCCGGGTTCGGGGGGGCTCCCTCGGGGTCCGGCGCCGGGGGTGGGGGAGGGGCCCCCGGGTCCTTCTGGCTGCGGAGCTGGGGGGAGGGCGGTCAGGACCCCCAGCACCGATTTGGGGACCCCCAAAACGGGGGAGTCCTGGGGGAATTTGGGGTCCTGGGGGAAATTTCGGGGTCTTAGGGGAAATTTGGATCCTGGGAAATTTTGGGGTCCTGGGGAAAATTTTGGGGTCTTGGGGGAATTTTGGGGTCCTGGGGGAAATTTTGGGGTCCTGGAGTGAAATTTTGGGGTCTTGGGGGGAAATTTTGGGGTCTTGGGGAGAGATTTGGGGTCCTGGGGCAGAAATTTTGGGGGTCTTGGGGAATTTTAGGGTGCTGGGGGAAATTTTGGGGTCCTGGAATGAAATTTTGGGGTATTGGGGGAAAATCCGGGGTCCTGGGGGAAATTTTGGGGTCTTGAGGGAATTTTGGGGTCCTGGAAAGAAATTTTGGGGTCCTGGGGGAAATTTTGGGGTCCTGGGAAAGGAAATTTGGGGTCCTGAGAGGAATTTTGGGGTCCTGGAGGAAAATTTTGGGGATCCCAGGTGATTTTTGGGGTGGATTTTGGGGTTTTTGGGGTGGATTTTGGGACCCCAGGGTGAATTTTGGGGTTTCTGGGGACCCCAGGGTGGATTTTTGGGATCCCAGGATGGATTTTTGGGGTGAATTTGGTGTTTTTTGGGAGCATTTTGGCGTTTCTGGGGACCCCAGGGTGGATTTTGGGGTTTTGAGGGTGAATTTTGGGATGGACTTGGGTTTTTTTGGGAATGCCAGGGAGGATTGGAGATTTTTTTGGGAGAATTTTTGGGCATCCCAGGATGGATTTTGGGGTGAATTTGGGGTTTTTGGGGAGGATTTTGGGGTGAATGTGGGGTTTTTGGGGAGGATTTTGGGGTGGATTTGGGGTTTTTTAGGGGTGTTTTGGGGTGATTTTGGGTGATTTTGGGTTTTGGATGATTTTAGGGTGTTTGGTGTTTTGGGGTGTTTTGGGGTGATTTTAGGGTGTTTTTGGGGTGTTTTGGGGTGTTTGGTTTTTGGATGATTTGGGGGTGTTTTGGGGTGATTTTGGGTGATTTCAGGGTGTTTTGGGTGATTTTGGGATGTTTTGGGGTGATTTTGGGTGTTTTTGGGGCGTTTTTTGGGGTTTTTGGGGCTCACGTGGTGCTGGCGCCGCTGCAGCTCCTCCAGCAGGGGCAGAGTGTCCTCGGCAGCCAAGTCACAGGGACGCTGCCCCTGCAGCCACAAACAGAACTCAGAGCCCAAAAACACCCCAAAATAACCCAAAAACACCCAAAAACCACCCAAAACCACCCAAAACCACCCAAAAATACCCCAAAAATACCTAAAAACAGAACTGAGATGCAAAAACACCCAAAAACCACCCCAGAAACACCCCAAAAATACCCAAAACCCACCCAAAAATAACCCAAAACCACCCAAAACACCGCAAAAATACCCAAACCCACCCAAAAATACCCCAAGAACACCCAAAACCACCCAAAACCACCCAAAAATACCCCAAGAACACCCAAAACCACCCAAAAACACACAAAAACACATAAAAACACCAAAAAATACCCAAAAACCACTCCAATAACACCCAAAACCACCCAAAAATACCCCAAAAATACCTAAAAACAGAACTGAGATCCAAAAAACACCCAAAATCACCCAAAAAATACCCCAAAAATATCCCACGAACACCCCAAAAACACCCCAAAAACACCCCAAAAATACCCAAAACCCACCCCAATAACACCCAAAAACACCCAAAAAAACCCCAAAAATACGTTAAACCAGAACTGAGATCCAAAAACACCCAAAACCACCCCAAAAATACCCCAAACCCACCCAAAAATACCCCAAGAACACCCAAGAACACCCAAAACCACCCAAAACCACCCAAAAACACATAAAAAACACCAAAAAATACCCAAAAACACCGCAAAAATACCCCAAAAATATCCAAAAATACCCAAAAACACCTAAAAACACCAAAAACACCAAAAAACCACACCAGAAAGACCCCAAAAACTGAACTGAGACCACAAAAACACCCAAAAAATCAGAAAAAAATCAGAAAAAATTCTCCAAAAAATCAGAAAAAAATTCCAAGAGAATCCACAGAAAACCCTAAAAAAAATCAGAAAAAAATCGAAAAAAAATCAGAAAAATTCAGAAAAAAATCACTAAAAAATCGGAAAAAATTAGAAAAAAATCAGAAAAAAAATCAGAGAAAAATTTGAAAAAATCACTAAAAAATCAGAAAAAAACAAGAAAAAAATCAGAAAAAAATCAGAAAAAATTAGAAAAAAATCACTAAAAAATCAGAAAAAATCCGAAAAAAAATTGGAAAAAAATCAGAAAAAATCAGAAAAAAATCGGAAAAAAATCGGAAAAAAATCGAAAAAAATCCCAAAAAATTCCAAAAAAATTCCAAAAAATCCCCACTCTCCCAAATTTCCTTACCACGTTATTCTGGGGGCTCATGTCGCAGAGGTGCTCACAGAGCAGCCTGCAGGCCTCCTCCACGCCCAAAAAATCGAAAAAAATCAGAAAAAATCAGAAAAAAATCAGAAAAAATCCGAAAAAAATCAGAAAAAATCAGAAAAAAATCACTAAAAAATCGGAAAAAATTAGAAAAAAATCAGAAAAAAAATCAGAGAAAAATCTGAAAAAATCACTAAAAAATCAGAAAAAAATCGGAAAAAAATCGGAAAAAAATCAGAAAAAAATCAGAAAATAATCAGAAAAAAATCAGAAAAAATCATTAAAAAATCGGAAAAAAATCAGAAAAAAATCTCCAAAAAATCAGAAAAAATCAGAAAAAAATCTCCAAAAAATCAGAAAAAAATTTCAAAAGAATCCCCAAAAAACCCTAAAAAAATCAGAAAAAAATCGAAAAAAATCAGAAAAAAATGGGAAAAAAATGGGAAAAAAATGGGAAAAAAATGGGAAAAAAATGGGAAAAAAATCAGAAAAAAATCAGAAAAAAATTCCAAAAGAATCCCCAAAAAACCCTAAAAAAATCAGAAAAAAATCGAAAAAAAATCGAAAAAAATCGGAAAAAAATCGGAAAAAAATCAGAAAAAATCAGAAAAAAATCGGAAAAAATCCCAGAAAGTTCCCAAGCCCCTTAAAAAAATTTTAAATTTTCTCACCACGTTATTCTGGGGGCTCATGTCGCAGAGGTGCTCACAGAGCAGCCTGCAGGCCTCCTCCACGCCCCAAAAAATCGAAAAAAATCAGAAAAAAATCAGAAAAAATCCGAAAAAAATCAGAAAAAATCAGAAAAAAATCACTAAAAAATCGGAAAAAATTAGAAAAAAATCAGAAAAAAAATCAGAGAAAAATCTGAAAAAATCACTAAAAAATCAGAAAAAAATCGGAAAAAAATCGGAAAAAAATCAGAAAAAAATCAGAAAAAAATCAGAAAAAAAATCAGAAAAAATCGGAAAAAATCCGAAAAAATTGGAAAAAAATCCGAAGAAAAATCCGAAAAAAATCAGAAAAAAAATCAGAAAAAACCAAAAAAAATCAGAAAAAAATCAGAAAAAAATCAGAAAAAAATCAGAAAAAAAATCAGAAAAAAATCAGAAAAAAATTCAGAAAAAATCAGAAAAAATCAGAAAAAAATCAGAAAAAAAATCACTAAAAAATCAGAAAAAATCAGAAAAAAATCAGAAAAAATCAGAAAAAATCAGAAAAAAATCAGAAAAAAATCCCAAAAAATTAGAAAAAAATCAGAAAAAAATCCCCAAAAAAATCCAAAAAAATTAGAAAAAAATCACTAAAAAATCTGAAAAAATTAGAAAAAATCAGAAAAAAATCAGAAAAAATCCCAGAAAAAAATCAGAAAAAAATCAGAAAAAAATCAGAAAAAAATCGAAAAAAATCCCAAAAAATTCCCAAAAAAATCCCCACTCTCCCAGATTTCCTTACCACGTTATTCTGGGGGCTCATGTCGCAGAGGTGCTCACAGAGCAGCCTGCAGCCTCCTCCACGCCCCAGAACCCCCCAAAAAATCCCAAAAAATCAGAAAAAATCAGAAAAAAATCAGAAAAAATCCGAAAAAAAATCCGAAAAAAATCCGAAAAAAATTGGAAAAAATCCGAAAAAATCCGAAAAAATCCGAAAAAAATCGGAAAAAAATAAAAAAAATCCAAAAAATCCGAAAAAATCAGAAAAAAATCGAAAAAATTAGAAAAAAATCAGAAAAAAATCGGAAAAAAATCAGAAAGAAATCAGAAAAAATTAGAAAAAAATCACTAAAAAATCAGAAAAAAATCAGAAAAAATCAGAAAAAAATCAGAAAAAAATCGAAAAAAAATCAGAAAAAATCAGAAAAAAATCTCCAAAAAATCAGAAAAAAATTCCAAAAGAATCCCCAAAAAACCCTAAAAAAATCAGAAAAAATCAGAAAAAAATAAAAAAAAATCCGAAAAAAATCGGAAAAAAATCAGAAAAAATCAGAAAAAAATCAGAAAAAAATCACTAAAAAATCAGAATAAATCAGAAAAAAATCAGAAAAAATCAGAAAAAATCAGAAAAAAATCAGAAAAAAATCCCAAAAAATTAGAAAAAAATCAGAAAAAAATCCCAAAAAAAATCCAAAAAAATTAGAAAAAAAATCACTAAAAAATCTGAAAAAATCAGAAAAAAATCAGAAAAAAATCAGAAAAAATCAGAAAAAAATCAGAAAAAAATCGGAAAAAATCGGAAAAAATCCCAGAAAGTTCCCAGCCCCCTTAAAATTTTTTTTTAAATTTTCTCACCACGTTATTCTGGGGGCTCATGTCGCAGAGGTGCTCACAGAGCAGCCTGCAGCCTGCTCCACGCCCCAGAACCCCCCAAAAAATCCCAAAAAATCGGAAAAGATCAGAAAAAAAATTCAGGAAATATCCGAAAAAATCCGAAAAAAATCAGAAAAAAAATCCGAAAAAAATCAGAAAAAAATCAGAAAAAAATCAGAAAAAAATCAGATAAAAATCTGAAAAAATCACTAAAAAATCGGAAAAAATTAGAAAAAATCAGAAAAAAATCAGAAAAAAATCACTAAAAAATCAGAAAAAATTAGAAAAAAATCCCAAAAAGAATCAGAAAAAAATCAGAAAAAAATCCCCCAAAAAATCCCAAAAAATTAGAAAAAAATCACTAAAAAATCAGAAAAAATCAGAAAAAAATCTCCAAAAAATCAGAAAAAAATCAGAAAAAAATCCCCAAAAAATCCCAAAAATTAGAAAAAAATCACTAAAAAATCTGAAAAAATATCAGAAAAAAATCGAAAAAAAATCAGAAAAAAATCGGAAAAAATCGGAAAAAAATTAGAAAAAAATCAGAAAAAATCAGAAAAAAATCCGAAAAAAATCCGAAAAAAATCTGAAAAAAATCTGAAAAAAATCAGAAAAAATCAGAAAAAAATCGGAAAAAAATCAGAAAAAATCCGAAAAAAATCGAAAAAAATCCCAAAAAATTCCAAAAAAAATTCAGAAAAAATCCCCACTCTCCCAAATTTCCTTACCACGTTATTCTGGGGGCTCATGTCACACAGGTGCTCTGCCAGCAGCCTGCAGGCCTCCTCCACGCCCCAGTGCGCGGCCGCGTGCAGCGGCGTCCAGCCGTCCTTGTCCCGCACGTCGGGGTCGTAGCCGGCGGCCAGCAGGAGCCTGGGGGGGGAAAAATAAAATAAATATAAATAAAATAAAAATTCATCCCAAATTAATCCCAAAAGCACCGACAGCAGCAGCCTGGGGGGGAAAAACACAAAAAAATATAAATTTAATCCAAATTCAGCACAAAAACAACGACAGCAGCAGCCTGGGGGGAAAAACACAAAAAAAATATAAATTTAATCCAAATTCAGCACAAAAATAACAACAGCAGCAGCCTGAGGAAATAAAAATATAAATAAAATAAAAATTCATCCCAAATTCAGCACTGAAACCTCAACAGCAGCAGCCTGGGGCGGAAAAACATAAAAAAATATAAATAAAATAAAAATTCATCCCAAATTAATCCCAAAAGCACCGACAGCAGCAGCCTGGGGGGGAAAAAATAAAATAAATATAAATAAAATAAAAATTCATCCCAAATTCAGCACTGAAACCTCAACAGCAGCAGCCTGGGGGGGAAAAAATAAAATAAATATAAATAAAATAAAAATTCATCCCAAATTAATCCCAAAAGCACCGACAGCAGCAGCCTGGGGGAAAAATATAAAAAAATATAAATAAAATAAAAATTCATCCCAAATTAATCCCAAAAGCACCGACAGCAGCAGCCTGGGGGAAAAATAAAATAAATATAAATAAAATAAAAATTCATCCCAAATTCAGCACTGAAACCTCAACAGCAGCAGCCTGGGGGAAAAACATAAAAAAATATAAATAAAATAAAAATTCATCCCAAATTCAGCACTGAAACCTCAACAGCAGCAGCCTGGGGGGGAAAAAATAAAAAAAATATAAATAAAATAAAAATTCATCCCAAATTCAGCACTGAAACCTCAACAGCAGCAGCCTGGGGGGGAAAATATAAAAAAAATATAAATAAAATAAAAATTCATCCCAAATTAATCCCAAAACCACCGGCAGCAGCAGCCTGGGGGGGAAAAACATAAAAAAAATATAAATTTAATCTAAATTCAGCCTAGAAACAACGACAGCAGCAGCCTGGGGGAAAAAAAAAATCCAAAAAATCCCCCAAAAAATATCCAAAAATCCCCAAAAAACACTAAAAAATCCCAGAAAAAATCTAAAAAATTCCTGAAAATAATCCCCAAAAAAATCCCAAAACATCCCCAAAAAATCCCAAAAATCAAAAAAAAAAAAAATCAATAAAATCTCAAAAAGCTCAAAAATGACCAAAAATTCCAAAAAATCCCCAAAAACCCTAAAACATGCCAGAAAAAAAATCTAAAAAATTCCTGAAAATAATCCTCAAAAAATCCCCAAAAATTCCCAAAACATCCCCAAAAAAATCCCAAAAATTAAAAAAGAAAAACCAAAAAAATCCCAAAAAATCTCAAAAAATGCTCAAAAAATTAAAAAAAAAAATCTTAAAAAATCCCAAAAAATCCCCCAAAAAATCTAAAAAATTCCTGAAAATAATCCCCCAAAAATCCCCAAAAATCCCCAAAAATGAAAAAAAAAAGAAAAAATCCCAAAAAATCTCAAAAATGACCAAAAAATTCCAAAAAATCTCCAAAAACACTAAAAATCCCAGAAAAATCTAAAAAAATTCCTGAAAATAATCCCCAAAAAATCCCCAGAAAAATAAAAAAAATCTCAAAAAAATCCCAAAAAATCTCAAAAAATGCTCAAAAAATTCCAAAAAAATCTTAAAAAATCGCAAAAAATTCCCCCAAAAATTCTAAAAATTCTGAAAATAATCCCCAAAAATCCCTAAAAATTCCCAAAACATCCCCAAAAAACCCCAAAAATGAAAAAATGAAAAAATCCCAAAAAATCTCAAAAATGCTGAAAAATTAAAAAAATCTTAAAAATCCCAAAAATCCCCAAAAAATCTAAAAATTCCTGAAAATAATCCCCAAAAAATCCCCAAAAAATTCCCAAAACATCCCCAAAAAACCCCCAAAAAATGAAAAAAATGAAAAAAATCCCAAAAACTCTCAAAAATGCTGAAAAAATTAAAAAAAATCTTAAAAATCCCAAAAATCCCCAAAAAATCTAAAAATTCCTGAAAATAATCCCCAAAAAATCCCCAAAAATTCCCAAAAAATCCCCAAAAAAAACCCAAAAAATGAAAAAATGAAAAAATCCCAAAAAATCTCAAAAAATGACCAAAAAATTCCAAAAAAATCTCCAAAAAACACTAAAAAATCCCAGAAAAAATCTAAAAAATTCCTGAAAATAATCCCCAAAAAATCCCCAAAAATTCCCAAAACATCCCCAAAAAAATCCCAAAAATTAAAAAAGAAAAACCAAAAAAATCCCAAAAAAATCTCAAAAAATGACCAAAAAATTCCAAAACAATCCCCAAAAAACCCTAAAACATTGCAGGAAAAAAAACCTAAAAAATTCCTGAAAATAATCCCCCAAAAAATCCCCAAATATTCCCAAAACATCCCCAAAAAAATCCCAAAAATTAAAAAAGAAAAACCAAAAAAACCCGAAAAAATCTCAAAAAATGCTGAAAAAATTAAAAAAATCTTAAAAAATCCCAAAAAATCCCCAAAAAAATCTAAAAAATTCCTGAAAATAATCCCCAAAAATATCCCCAAAAATTCCCAAAACATCCCCAAAAAATCCCAAAAATTAAAAAAGAAAAACCAAAAAAATCCCAAAAAAAATCTCAAAAAACGCTGAAAAAATTAAAAAAAAAATTCCAAAAAATCCCAAAAAAGATCTAAAAAATTCCTGAAAATAATCCCCCAAAAAAATCCCCAAAAATTCCCAAAAATCCCCAAAAAATCCCCAAAAAATGAAAAAAAATGAATCAAAAAATCCCAAAAAATCTCAAAAAATCCCCAAAAAATTCCACAAAAAACCCTAAAAAATCCCAGAAAAAATCTAAAAAATTCCTGAAAATAATCCCCCAAAAAAATCCCCAAACATCCCCAAAAAATCCCAAAAATTAAAAAATGAAAAAACCAAAAAATCCCAAAAAATCTCAAAAAATGCTCAAAAAATTAAAAAAAAAATCTTAAAAAATCCCAAAAAATCCCCCAAAAATTCTAAAAAATTCCTGAAAATAATCCCCAAAAAATCCCCGAAAAATTCCCCAAAACATCCCCAAAAATGAAAAAAATGAAAAAAATCCCAAAAAAATCTCAAAAAATGACCAAAAAATTCCAAAAAATCTCCAAAAAAATCTCCAGAAAACACTAAAAAATCCCAGAAAAAATCTAAAAAATTCCTGAAAATAATCCCCAAAAAATCCCCAGAAAAATAAAAAAAATCTCAAAAAAATCCCAAAAAATCTCAAAAAATGCTCAAAAAATTAAAAAAAAAAATCTTAAAAAATCGCAAAAAATTCCCCCCAAAATTCTAAAAAATTCCTGAAAATAATCCCCAAAAAATCCCCAAAAATCCCCAAAAACCCCAAAAATGAAAAAAATGAAAAAATCCCAAAAAAATCTCAAAAAATGCTGAAAAATTCCAAAAAAATCTTAAAAAATCCCAAAAAAAATCTAAAAAATTCCTGAAAATAATCCCCCAAAAAAATCCCCAAAAATTCCCAAAACATTCCCAAAAATCCCCATCCCCCAGCCGGCTCTGACCTCATGACCTCGATGTAGCCCTTGGCCGCCGCCACGTGCAGGGCGCTGGCGCCGGTGGCCGGGTGGGGACAGTCCCGGAGCTGCCCCGAGTCCAGCCAGAGGCGCGTGTCCCGCAGCATCCGCTCCTCCTCGGCTCGTTTGGCGGCCAAAATATCCACACCTGGACAGGTAACAACACCTGAGCACACCTGGGCACACCTGGGGACACCCTGATACACCTGGGTACACCTGGGGACACATGGGCACAGCCAGAGGCGCGTGTCCCGCAGCATCCGCTCCTCCTCGGCTCGTTTGGCGGCCAAAATATCCACACCTGGGACAGGTGAGAACAGGTAACAACACCTGAGCACACCTGGGCACACCTGGGGACACCCTGATACACCTGGGGACACCTGGGGACACCTGGGCACAGCCAGAGGCGCGTGTCCCGCAGCATCCGCTCCTCCTCTGCCCTCTTGGCGGCCAAAATATCCACACCTGGACAGGTAACAACACCTGAGCACACCTGGGCACACCTGGGTACACCTGGACACAGCCCCACCCCAGCCAGAGGCGCGTGTCCCGCAGCATCCGCTCCTCCTCCGCCCTCTTGGCAGCCAAAATATCCACACCTGGGCAGGTGAGAACAGGTAACAACACCTGAGCACACCTGAGCACACCTGAGCACACCTGAGCACACCTGGGGACACATGGGAACAGCCCCAGCCCAGCCAGAGGCGCGTGTCCCGCAGCATCCGCTCCTCCTCTGCCCTCTTGGCGGCCAAAATATCCACACCTGGACAGGTGAGAACAGGTGAGCACACCTGGGTACACCTGGGTACACCCTGATACACCTGGGGACACCTGGGGACACATGGGCACAGCCAGAGGCGCGTGTCCCGCAGCATCCGCTCCTCCTCGGCTCGTTTGGCGGCCAAAATATCCACACCTGGGACAGGTAAACACACCTGAGCACACCTGGGTACACCTGGGGACACCCTGATACACCTGGGGACACCTGGGGACACCTGGGCACAGCCAGAGGCGCGTGTCCCGCAGCATCCGCTCCTCCTCTGCCCTCTTGGCGGCCAAAATATCCACACCTGGGACAGGTAACAACACCTGAGCACACCTGGGGACACCTGAGCACACCTGGGGACACCTAAACACAGCCCCAGTCCAGCCAGAGGCGCGTGTCCCGCAGCATCCGCTCCTCCTCGGCTCGTTTGGCGGCCAGAATGTCCACACCTGGACAGGTAACGACACCTGAGCACACCTGGGTACACCTGAGCACACCCTGATACACCTGGGTACACCCTGATACACCTGGGGGACACCTGGGGACACATGGGCACAGCCAGAGGCGCGTGTCCCGCAGCATCCGCTCCTCCTCGGCTCGTTTGGCGGCCAAAATATCCACACCTGGGACAGGTAAACACACCTGAGCACACCTGGGCACACCTGGGGACACCCTGATACACCTGGGGACACCTGGGTACACCTGGGGACACCTGGGCACAGCCAGAGGCGCGTGTCCCGCAGCATCCGCTCCTCCTCGGCCCTCTTGGCGGCCAAAATATCCACACCTGGGACAGGTAACAACACCTGAGCACACCTGGGTACACCCTGATACACCTGGGACACCTGGGCACAGCCAGAGCTGCGTGTCCCGCAGCATCCGCTCCTCCTCGGCTCGTTTGGCAGCCAGGATGTCCACACCTGGACAGGTGACAACACCTGAGCACACCTGGGTACACCTGGGGACACCCTGATACACCTGGGTACACCTGGGGACACCTGGGGACACCCTGATACACCTGGGGACACCTGGGGACACATGGGCACAGCCAGAGGCGCGTGTCCCGCAGCATCCGCTCCTCCTCTGCCCTCTTGGCGGCCAAAATATCCACACCTGGACAGGTAAACACACCTGAGCACACCTGAGCACACCTGGGGACACCCTGATACACCTGGGGACACCTGGGGACACCTGGGGACACATGGGCACAGCCAGAGGCGCGTGTCCCGCAGCATCCGCTCCTCCTCTGCCCTCTTGGCGGCCAAAATATCCACACCTGGACAGGTAAACACACCTGAGCACACCTGGGTACACCTGGGGACACCTGAGTACACCCTGATACACCTGGGGACACCTGGGGACACCTGGGCACAGCCAGAGCTGCGTGTCCTGCAGCATCCGCTCCTCCTCGGCTCGTTTGGCGGCCAAAATATCCACACCTGGGACAGGTAACAACACCTGAGCACACCTGGGTACACCTGGGGACACCTGGAAACACCCTGATCAACCCTGGCCCCGCCTTGAGCACACCTGACCTACCTTGGACACACCTGGATAGGCTCTGGACACACCTGGGCACAAATGGACACACCCTGAGCTTACCTGGGCACACCTGGGCACACCTGGACACGCCCTGGCCACACCTTGACCAACCCTGGACACACCTGGACACACTCTGAGCTTACCTGACCAACCCTGGACACACCTGGACACACTCTGAGCTTACCTGGGCACACCTGGACACTCCCTGGCCAAACTCAGACACATCTGGCCACGCCCTGAGATTACCTGACCAACCCTGGACACACCCTGGGCACACCTGGACACGTCCTGGCCACACCCTGACCACACCTGGCCACACTCTGCGTTTACCTGGACACACCTGGACACACCTGGACACGCCCTGACCAAGGCCAGACACAGCTGACCACGCCCTGACCAACCTTGGACACGCCCAGACACGCCCTGAGCACACCTGGACACACCTGGCCACACCCTGGACAGATCTGGCCACACCCTGAGCACACCTGGACACGCTTGGACACACCTGGACCGGCCCTGACCAACCCTGGACACACCTGGGCACACCCTGAGCACACCTTGACCAACCCTGGACACACCCTGAGCACACCTGGACACGCTTGGACACACCTGGACAGGCCCTGACCAACCCTGGCCACGCCCTGAGCACACCTGGACACACCTGGCCACGCCCTGAGCACAATTGATCAACCCCAGACACGCCCTGAGCACACCTGGACTCATCTGGCCACGCCCTGACCACACCTTGACCAAACCTGGCCACACCTGTGGACACACCTTGACCACACCCATCCCCCAAACCACACCTGCTCCAAAGGCCACACCCACCACGTGAAGCCCCACCCACCATGCGCCATCAGTTTTAGGCCCTGCCCACCCTGTGACATCACACCCTTAAGCCCCGCCCACCAAGTGTTACCACATTTTCAGGCCCGCCCACACTGTGACATTACACCCTGAGGCCCTGCCCATTCCTTAAAGCCCCGCCCACCCCTCGAAGCTCCACCCAATCCGAGGCCCCGCCCAGCCCTTAAGGCCACGCCCACCCCTTAAAGCCACGTCCACCCCTTAAAAGCTCCACCCAATCCGAGGCCACGCCCACTTCTTAAAAGCCCCGCCCACCCCTCGAGGCCCCGCCCACCCCGGAAGCCCCTCCCATCCCTCAAAACCCCGCCCACCCCTGAAGCCCCGCCCACCCCGGAAGCCCCGCCCACCGCGGCGCTGCAGCTCCGCCCTCAGCAGCTCCTCCAGCGCTTCGTCCTCGGCCACCTCCAGCGGCAGCTCCAGGTCTGGGTGACGGCGGCGTCGGCCCCGTGCTCCAGCAGGTACCTGCACAGGGGACGGGATTTGGGGAATTTTGGGGGATTTGGGGGATTTGGGGGATTTTGGGGATTTTGGGGAGATTTTCAGGGAATTTTGGGGGTGGTTTTGGGGGAATTTCAGGGGATTCCAGGGAGATTTTCAGGGAATTTTGGGGGATTTTGGGGAGATTTGGGGGATTTTGGGGGATTTTTTGGGATTTGGGGGGATTTTTGGGATTTGGGGGATTTTGGGGAAATTTTGGGGAAATTTTGGGGGATTTTGGGGGTTTTGGGGGTTTCAGGTGAGCTCCAGGTCACAGGTGACGGCGGCGGCGTCGGCCCGTGATCCAGCAGGTACCTGGGGACAGGGAGGGGATGATTTTGGGGGATTTTGGGGAATTTGGGGAATTTTGGGGGATTTTGGGGGATTTTGGGGTTGGTTTGGGGGATTTGGGGAATTTTGGGGATTTTGGGGATTTTGGGAGGATTTAGGGGATTTTGGGGTTGGTTTTGGGGGAATTTCAGGGGATTCCAGGGAGATTTTCAGGGAATTTTGGGGATTTTGGGGAGATTTGGGGGATTTTCGGGGATTTTTGGGGATTTTGAGGGGTTCTGGGTTGGTTTTGGGGGATTTTAGGGGATTTGGGGGATTTTGAGGTTGGTTTTGGGGGATTTTGGGGGATTTTAGGGGATTTGGGGAAATTTTGGGGGTTTTGGGGGTTTCAGGTGAGCTCCAGGTCACAGGTGACGGCGGCGGCGTCGGCCCCGTGCTCCAGCAGGTACCTGGGGACAGGGAGGGGAATTTAGGGGGATTTGGGGGATTTTGGGGATTTTGGGGGATTTTGGGGAATTTTAGGGGATTTTGGGTTGGTTTTGGGGGGATTTTTGGGGATTTTGGGGATTTTTGGGTTGGTTTGAGGGGATTCTGGGGGCTTCAGGTAAGCTCCAGGTTACAGGTGAGGGGGTTGGGGAGATTTTGGGGGGGATTTTGTGGGATTTGGGGGATTTTGGAGGATTTTGGGAGGATTTGGGGGATTTTGGGGAGATTTGGGGAATTTTGGGGGATTTTGGGGGTTTATGGGATTTTGGGAGGATTTTTGGGGAATTTTGGGGATTTGGGGGAATTTTGGGGGATTTTGGGAGGATTTTGGGGGATTTTGGGGGATTTGGGGGGATTTTGGGGGATTCAGGTGAGCTCCAAGTTGCAGGTGAGGAAGTTGGGGGAATTTGGGGGATTTTGGGGGATTTAGGGGATTTTGTGGGGTTCGGGTTGGTTTTGGAGGCATTTTGGGGGATTCTGCGGGAATTTTGGGGTTGGTTTTGGGGGATTTTGGGGAGACTTTGGGGATTTGGGGAAATTTTGGGGGTTTTGGGGGTTTCAGGTGAGCTCCAGGTCACAGGTGACGTATGCATGGCGGCCCCGTGCTCCAGCAGGTACCTGGGGAGGGAATTTGGGGGATTTGGGGGATTTTGGGGAATTTTGGGGGGATTTTAGGGGATTTTGGGGTTGGTTTTGAGGGATTTTGGGGGATTTTGGGAAATTTGGGGGATTTTCAGGGAATTTTGGGGGGTTTTGGGGGATTTGGGGAGATTTGCGGGGATTTTGGGGGGAATTTCGGGGGATTTTGGGGGATTTTGGGAGATTTTGGAGGATTTTGAGGATTTCAGGGGATTTTAGGGAATTTTGGGTTGGTTTTGGGGGATTTTGTGGGATTTTGGGGGCTTCAGGTGAGCTCCAGGTCACAGGTGAGGGGGTTGGGGGAGATTTTGGGGGATTTTTGGGGGATTTTGTGGGATTTGGGGGATTTTGGAGGATTTTGGGAGGATTTTGGAGGATTTTGGAGGATTTTGGGAGGATTTTGGGGGGATTTTGGGGGATTTTGGGGGGATTTTGGGGGGATTTTGGGGGTTTTAGGGGATTTTGGGGGGATTTTGGGGGATTTTGGGGAATTTTGGGGGATTTTGGGAGGATTTTGGGGGATTTTGGGGAATTTTGGGGGAATTTGGGGGGATTTGGGGGATTCAGGGTGAGCTCCAAGTTGCAGGTGAGGGAGTTGGGGGAATTTTGGGGGTTTGGGGAATTTAATGGAATTTTGGGGGATTTTCAGGGAATTTTGGGGGATTTTGTGGGGTTTTGGGGGATTTTGGGGACATTTTGGGACATTTTGGGATATTTTGGGTTATTTCAGAATATTCTGGGTTATTTTGGGTTATTTATTTTGGGTTATTTCAGGTTATTTTGGGTTATTTATTTTGGAATATTTTGGGTTATGTCATGATATTTTGGGATATTTTGGGTTATTTCAGGATATTTTACGTTATTTTGGGTTATTTCAGAATTTTGGGAATATTTTGGGATATTTTGGGTTAATTCAGAATATTTTGGGGTATTTCAGAATATTGGGGGATATTTCAGGATATTTTGGGATATTTTGGGATATTTCAGAATATTGGGGGATATTTTGAGATATTTTGAATTATTTTGGGATATTTTGGATATTTTAGGTTATTTTCTGTCTCTCACTGGGCGATGTGCAGGCAGCCACAGGCAGCAGCCACGTGCAGGGTGCTCAGGGGTTATATCACGATATTTTGGGATATTTTGGGATATTTTGGGACATTTTTGGGATATTTTGGGTCCCTCACTGTGCGATGTGCAGGCAGCCACAGGCAGCAGCCACGTGCAGGGTGCTCAGGGGTTATATCACGATATTTTGGATTATTTTGGGACATTTTTGGGATATTTTGGGTCTCTCACTGTGCGATGTGCAGGCAGCCACAGGCAGCAGCCACGTGCAGGGTGCTCAGGGGTGATTTCAGGATATTTTGGGACATTTTTGGGATATTTTGGGTCCCTCACTGTGCAATGTGGAGGCAGCCACAGGCAGCAGCCACATGCAGAGTGCTCAGGGGTTATATCACGATATTTTGGATTATTTTAGGATATTTTGGATCCTCACTGTGCGATGTGCAGGCAGCCACAGGCAGCAGCCACGTGCAGGGTGCTCAGGGTGGATTTTGGATTATTTTGGGATATTTTGGGATATTTTGGGTCCCTCACTGTGCAATGTGCAGGCAGCCACAGGCAGCAGCCACATGCAGAGTGCTCAGGGGTTATATCACGATATTTTGGATTATTTTGGGACATTTTTGGGATATTTTGAGATATTTTGGATTATTTTAGGATATTTTCTGTCTCTCACTGTGCAATGTGCAGGCAGCCACAGGCAGCAGCCACGTGCAGGGTGCTCAGGGGTGATTTCAGGATATTTTGGGATATTCTGGATTATTTTGGATTATTTTGGGTCCCTCACTGTGCAATGTGCAGGCAGCCACAGGCAGCAGCCACGTGCAGGGGTGTCCAGCCCTCGTTGTCCGCCCTGGTTGACGCCGGCGCCGCTCTCCACCAGGAACTGCACCACCTCCATGTTCTCGTCGATGCAGGCCTGGGGACCCCAAGCCCCGCCCCTTTCACTCAGGCCACGCCCCTTTGCAGCAAACCCCGCCCACCTCATAAACGCGGCGGTTCCTTTAAGGGTGGCCACGCCCCTTTTCCCAGGTCACGCCCACCTGGTGCAGCGCACTGATCAGTCCGCGATGGCCCCGCCCCTTTTCGCTAAGCCACGCCCCTTTTCCCAACCCGCGGCGACCTCTTTTCGTTGGCCCCGCCCATTTTCGCTAAGCCACGCCCATACGCAGCGCAGCACTGATCCCTTTGCGTTGGCCCCGCCCCTTTCCCACAAGCCCCGCCCACCTGGTGCAGTACAATTGCCTGACAGCGTTGGCCCCGCCCTTTCCCTTCAAGCTCCGCCCACCTGGCGCAGCGCGCTGGTTTTGTCCGCGTTGGCCCCGCCCCTTTCCCCTCAGGCCCCGCCCACCTGGTGCAGAGCGCTGATCCCGTCAGCGTTAGCCCCGCCCCTTTATCCCCAAGCCCCGCCCCTTTTCCCCTCAGGCCCCGCCCACCTGGTGCAGCGCTGATCCCGTCCGCATTGGCTCTGCCCTTTCCCCAAGCCCCGCCCCTTTATCTCCAAGCCCCGCCTACCTAATACAGGGAGCCGGTCCCGTCCGCGTTGGCCCCGCCCCTTTCCAAAGCCCCGCCCCTTTCCCCTCAGGCCCCGCCCACCTGGTGCAGCGCGCTGATCCCGTCGGCGTTGGCCCCGCCCAGCAGCGCGCTCCCGCCGCCCTCAGGCGCCATCACCATGGCGCGCGCCTCCGCCAGCTCTGCGCCTGCGCAGGCGGCGCGGAACTCGGCCTGCCGCTCGAAGCGCACCCGCGGCGGCCCCGCCCGCGCCTCGGGCCCGGCGGGAGCGGCCGCCGCCGCCTCCTCCCAGCGCTGCAGCTGCTCCCTGCCGCCGCTCCCGGGCCGCCGCCGCCTGCCGCCGCCGCCATCGCCGCTGCCGGGGCCGCCGCCGCCGCCGCCGCCGCCGCCGCGCAGGGGCGGGGCCGGAAGAGCAGGGGCAGGGTCGCCATGGCAACGGCGGGAACGCGGCGCGGGGGTGATGGGAAATCGGAAAGGACTTGGCGCGGGGCATGATGGGAAATGTAGTGCGAGTAACGCGGAAGTGACTCGGCGCGGGGATTATGGGAGCAATGGCGGACTCGGCGCGGGGGTGATGGAAATGTAGTTCAAGTAACGCGGAAGTGGCGGCGCGGGGACGATGGGAAATGTAGTTCAAGTAACGCGGAAGTGGCGGCGCGGGGGTTATGGGAGATGTGGCGGGCTTGGCGCGGAGCACGATGGGAAATGTAGTGCGAGTAACGCGGAAACGGCGGCGCGGGGACGATGGGAAATGTGGCGGGATTGGCGCGGGGTACGATGGGAAATGTAGTGCGAGTAAAGCGGAAGTGACGCATTGTGCTCAAGGTGATGCAATATTTTTATTGGCGTGACGTCAGAGGGGCGGGGTCACTTCCAGCGCCCGCCCACGCGGCCCTTGGTGACCTTCTTGCTGTGGGGGGAGGGGGGGGGCTCAGGGTCACGTGGGCGTCCCAAAAGAACCAAAGTCCCACAAAAATTCCCCAAAAATCCCAAAATTCCCCCAAAAATCCCCAAAATCTCCCAAAACCCTCCAAAATTCCCAAATCCCCCAAAAATCCCAAAAAATCCCCCAAAATCTCCCAAAAACCCTCAAATTCCCCCCAAAAATCCCAAAATCTCCCAGAAATACCCAAAAACCCCAAAAATCCCCCAAAATTCCCAAAATCTCCCAAAAATCCTCACATCCCAAAATGTCCTAAGAATCTCCAAAAATCCCCAAAAATCCCCCCAAAAATCCCCAAAAATCCTAAAATCTTCCAAAAATCCCCAAAGTCCCACAAAAATCCCCAAAATTCCCCCGAAAAATCCCCAAAAATCCCAAAATCTCCCAGAAATCCCCAAATTTTCCCCAAAAATCCCTAAAAATCCCAAAATCCCCTAAAATGCCCTTAAAACCCCCAAAAATCCCCAAATTCCCCAAAAATTCTTAAGACCCCAAAAATCCCCCAAATTCTCAAATAATCCCCCAAAATTCCCAAAATTTCCCCAAAAATCCCCAAAAACCCCAATATCTCCCAAAAACCCCCAAAATCCCCCCCCCAAAAATCCCAAAATCCCCAAAAATCCCCCAAAAATCCCAAAATCTTCCAAAATCCCCAAAGTCCCACAAAAATCCCCAAAATTCCCCCGAAAAATCCCCCAGAAATCCCCAAATCTCCCAAAAATCCCCAAATTTTCCCAAAAAATCCCCAAGATCCCCCAAAATCTCCCAGAAATCCCCCAAAATGCCCCAAAAACCCCCAAAAAATCCCCAAATTCCCCCAAAATTCCTAAAACCCCCAAAAATCCCCCCAAATCCTCAAATAATCCCCAAAAATTCCCAAAATTTCCCAAAAAATCCCCCAAAACCCCCAAAATCTCCTAAAATTCCCAAAATTTCCCCCAAAATTCCCAAAATCTCCCAAAAATCTCCCAAAAATCACCCAAATGCTCCCCAAAATTCCCAAAATGCCTCCAAAAATACCCAAAAACCCCCAAAAATCCCCCAAAAATTCCCAAAATCTCCCAAAATCCCCAAAGTCCCAAAAATCCCCAAATATCCCCAAATCTCCCAAAAATCTCCAAATTTTCCCAAAAAATCCCAAAATCTCCAAGAAATCCCCCAAATGCCCCAAAAACCCCCAAAAATCCCCAAATTCCCCCCAAAATTCCTAAGACCCCCAAAATCCCAAAATCTCCCAAAAATCTCCCAAAAATCCCCCAAATGCCCCCCAAAAATCCCAAAATCTCCCAGAAATCCCCAAATCCCCCAAAATTCCCAAAATCCTCCAAAATACCCAAAACCCCCGAAAATCCCCCCCAAAATTCCCAAAATCTCCCAAAAAATTCCCAAAAATCCCAAAAATCCCCCAAATCCCCCCAAAAATCCCCCAAAAATCCCAAAATCTTCCAAAATCCCCCAAATTCCCCGAAAAATCCTCAAAAATCCCAAAATATCCCAAAATCTCCCAAATATTCCCAAAAATCCCCAAGATCCCCCAAAATCTCCCAGAAATCCCCCAAAATGCCCCCAAAAACCCCCCAAAAATCCCCAAATTCCCCCAAAATTCTTAAGACCCCCAAAAATCCCCCAAATCCTCAAATAATCCCCAAAAATTCCCAAAATTTCCCCAAAAATCCCCAAAAAAACCCCAAAATCTCCCAAAAACCCCCAAAACCCCCCAAAATCCCCCCAAAATCCCAAAATCTTCCAAAATCCCCAAAGTCCCACAAAAATCCAGAAAATTCCCCGAAAAATCCCCCAAAAATCCCCAAATCTCCCAAAAATCTCCAAATTTTCCCAAAAATCCCAAAAATCCCAAAATCCCCCAAATGCCCCAAAAACCCCCCAAAAATCCCCAAAAATCCCAAAATCTCCCAAAAATCCCCAAAATTTCCCCCCAAAATTCCCAAAATCTCCCAAAATCTCCCAAAAACCCCCAAAATCTCCCAAAAAAATCCCAAAATCTCCAAAAATCTCCCAAAAATCCCCCAAATGCCCCCCAAAAATCCCAAAATCTCCCAGAAATCCCCAAATCCCCCCAAAATTCCCAAAATCCTCCAAAAATACCCAAAACCCCCGAAAATCCCCCCAAAATTCCCAAAATCTCCCAAAAATTCCCAAAAATCCCAAAAATCCCCAAATCCCCCCAAAAATCCCCCAAAATTCCCAAAATCTTCCAAAAATCCCCCAAATTCCCCCGAAAAATCCTCAAAAATCCCAAAATACCCCAAAAATCTCCCAAATATTCCCAAAAATCCCCAAGATCCCCAAAATCCCCCAGAAATCCCCCAAAATGCCCCAAAACCCCCAAAAATCCCCAAATTCCCCCAAAATTCTTAAGACCCCCAAAAATCCCCCCAAATCCTCAAATAATCCCCCAAAAAATCCCAAAATTTCCCCAAAAATCCCCAAAAAACCCCAAAATCTCCCAAAATCCCCAAAAATCCCCCAAAATCCCCAAATTTACAATTTCTGGGCGTGGCTGATCCGGTTGTACAGCACGTTGATCTGGGGGGAGGGGCAGGGTCAGGCCTGGGGGGTCCCAAAATTTGGGATCCTCCCCAAAATGGGGCTGGGGGAGGGATGCCCCAAAATGTTTTAAAAAACCCAAAAATGGAATTTGGGGAGCCCCTAAATGGGGTCAGGGGGTGCTGAGCTCCCTAAATTTGGGTCTGGGGTCTCATTTTTGGGTCCCAATTTGGGTCTGGGGTCTCAGATTTGGGTCCAAATTTGGGTCTGGGGTCCCTGATTTGGGTCTGGAGTCCCATTTTTGGGTTTATTTTGGGTCTGGGGTCTCAGATATTTTGGGTCTATTTTGGGTCTGGGGTCTTTATTTCGGGTCTGATTTGGGTCTGGGGTCTCTATTTGTGATTTGGGTCTGGGGTCTCAGATATTTCGGGTCTGGGGTTCCGTTTTTGGGTTTATTTTGGGTCTGGGGTCTCTGATTTGGGTCTGGGGTCTCTAATTTGGGTCTGGGGTCTCTATTTGTAATTTGGGTCTGGGGTCTCTATTTCGGGTCTGATTTGGGTCTGGGGTCTCAGGTATTTTGGGTCTGGGGTCCCTGATTTGGGTCTGGGGTCCCATTTTTGGGTTTATTTTGGGTCTGGGGTCCCAGGTAATTTGGGTCTGGGGTCTCTGATTTGGGTCTGGGGTCTGTGATTTGGGTCTGGGGTCCCAATTTGGGTCTGGGGTCTCTATTCATAATTCGGGTCTGGGGTCTCTATTTGTAATTCGGGTCTGGGGTCTCTATTTGATAATTTGGGTCTGGGGTCTCTATTTGATATTTTGGGGTCTGGGGTCCCATTTTCGGGTCTGATTTGGGTCTGGGGTCTCAGGTATTTTGGGTCTGGGGTCTCTGATTTGGGTCTGGGGTCCCTGATTTGGGTCTGGGGTCTCTATTTCGGGGTCTCATTTGGGTCTGGGGTCTCTGATTTGGGTCTGGGGTCTCTATTTGATATTTTGGGTCTGGGGTCCCATTTTCGGGTCTGATTTGGGTCTGGGGTCCCGTTTTTATTTGGGTCTGGGGTATCTGATTTGGGTCTGGAGTCTCTATTTTGGGTCTGGGGTCTGTGATATTTTGGGTCTGGGGTCCTGATTTGGGTCTGGGGTCCCATTTTTGGGTTTATTTTGGGTCTGGGGTCTCTATTTGTAATTTGGGTCTGGGGTCTCAGATATTTCGGGTCTGGGGTCCCGTTTTTGGGTATATTTTGGGTCTGGGGTCTCTATTTAGAGGTCTCTGATTTGGGTCTGGGGTCTCTGATTTGGGTCTGGGGTCCTGATTTGGGTCTGGGGTCTCTATTTGATTTGGGTCTGGGGTCCCGATTTGGGTCTGGGGTCTCAGATAATTTGGGTCTGGGGTCTCTGATTTGGGTCTGGGGTCTCTATTTGATTTGGGTCTGGGGTCCCTGATTTGGGTCTGGGGTCCCAGTTTGATTTGGGTCTGGGGTCTCTGATTTGGGTCTGGGGTCCCGATTTGGGTCTGGGGTCTCAGATAATTTCGGTCTGGGGTCTCTGATATTTTGGGTCTGGGGTCTGTGATATTTTGGGTCTGGGGTCTCTATTTGTAATTCGGGTCTGGGGTCTCTGATTTGATATTTGGGTCTGGGGTCTCTATTTGATATTTGGGTCTGGGGTCTCTATTTGATATTTGGGTCTGGGGTCCCAGTTTGATTTGGGTCTGGGGTCTCTATTTGTGATTTGGGTCTGGGGTCTCTATTTTGGGGTCCCAGTTTGATTTGGGTCTGGGGTCTCTGATTTGGGTCTGGGGTCCCTATTTGATTTGGGTCTGGGGTCTCTGATTTAGGTCTGGGGTCTCTATTTGATTTGGGTCTGGGGTCTCTGATTTAGGTCTGGGGTCTCTATTTGATTTGGGTCTGGGGTCCCTATTTTGGGGTCTCTGATTTGGGTCTGGGGTCCCACCTCGTAGCGCTGCCGCCGCAGTTTCTCGCCTCAGCTCGAACTTCTCGGCCTCGAGCTGCTGCAGCCACTG
Source organism: Luscinia luscinia (assembly GCA_034336685.1). Classification (NCBI taxonomy): domain Eukaryota; kingdom Metazoa; phylum Chordata; class Aves; order Passeriformes; family Muscicapidae; genus Luscinia; species Luscinia luscinia. The sequence goes on from JAKWBO010000141.1 coordinate 38,869, forward strand.
GGTCTGATTTGGGTCTGGGGTCTCTGATTTGGGTCTGGGGTCTCTATTTGTGATTTGGGTCTGGGGTCTCTGATTTGGGTCTGGGGTCCCAATTTGGGTCTGGGGTCCCAGATATTTTGGGTTTATTTTGGGTCTGGGGTCCCTATTTGATTTGGGTCTGGGGTCTCTATTTAATATTTTGGGTCTGGGGTCTCCGATTTGGGTCTGGGGTCCCTGATTTGGGTCTGGGGTCTCAGGTATTTCGGGTCTGGGGTCTTTGATTTGGGTCTGGGGTCTCTATTTGTGATTTGGGTCTGGGGTCTCAGATAATTTGGGTCTGGGGTCTCTGATATTTCGGATCTATTTTGGGTCTGGGGTCTCTGTAATTTGGGTCTGGGGTCCCATTTTTGGGTTTATTTTTGGGTCTGGGGTCTCTATTTGATTTGGGTCTGGGGTCTCTATTTGATTTGGGTCTGGGGTCTCTGATTTGGGTCTGGGGTCTCTGATTTGGGTCTGGGGTCCCTGATTTGGGTCTGGGGTCTCTATTTGATTTGGGTCTGGGGTCCCTGATTTGGGTCTGGGGTCTCTATTTGATTTGGGTCTGGGGTCCTGTTTTTGGGTTTATTTTGGGTCTGGGGTCTCAGATAATTTGGGTCTATTTTGGGTCTGGGGTCTCGGGTAATTCGGGTCTGGGGTCTCTATTTAATATTTTGGGTTTATTTTGGGTCTGGGGTCTCAGGTATTTTGGGTCTGGGGTCTCAGATAATTTGGGTCTGGGGTCTCTGATTTGGGTCCGGGGTCTCCGATTTGGGTCTGGGGTCTCTATTTGATAATTTGGGTCTGGGGTCCCTATTTGCTATTTTGGGTCTGGGGTCTCTGTAATTTGGGTCTGGGGTCGCGTTTTTATTTGGGTCTGGGGTCTCTATTTGATTTGGGTCTGGGGTCTCTATTTGATATTTTGGGGTCCTTGATTTGGGTCTGGGGTCTCTGATATTTCGGATCTATTTTGGGTCTGGGGTCCCAATTTGGGTCTGGGGTCTCTATTTGATATTTTGGGTCTGGGGTCTCTGTAATTTGGGTCTGGGGTCTCAGATAATTGGGGTTTATTTTGGGTCTGGGGTCTCTGATTTGGGTCTGGGGTCTCTGATATTTCGGATCTATTTTGGGTCTGGGGTCCCAGTTTGATTTGGGTCTGGGGTCTCTGATTTGGGTCTGGGGTCCCATTTTTGGGTTTATTTTGGGTCTGGGGTCTCTGTTTGATTTGGGTCTGGGGTCCCACCTCGTAGCGCTACGCGCCGCAGTTTCTCGCTCAGCTCGAACTTCTCGGCCTCGAGCTGCTGCAGCCACTGGGTCTGATTTGGGTCTGGGGTCTCTGATTTGGGTCTGGGGTCCCAATTTGGGTCTGGGGTCTCTATTTGTAATTTGGGTCTGGGGTCTCTATTTGCTAATTTGGGTCTGGGGTCTCTGTAATTTCGGTCTGGGGTCTCAGATAATTTGGGTCTGATTTGGGTCTGGGGTCCCAATTTGGGTCTGGGGTCTGTGATATTTTGGGTCTGGGGTCTGTGATATTTTGGGTCTGGGGTCTCTATTTGATATTTTGGGTCTGGGGTCTCTATTTCGGGTCTGATTTGGGTCTGGGGTCTCGGATAATTTGGGTCTGGGGTCTCAGGTATTTTAGGTCTGGGGTCTCTATTTGATATTTTGGGTCTGGGGTCCCGTTTTGATTTGGGTCTGGGGTCTCAGATAATTTGAGTCTGTGGTCCCAATTTGGGTCTGGGGTCTCTGATTTGGGTCTGGGGTCTCTATTTGTAATTCGGGTCTGGGGTCCCATTTTCGGGTCTGATTTGGGTCTGGGGTCCCATTTTTGGGTTTATTTTGGGTCTGGGGTCCCTGATTTGGGTCTGGGGTCTCTGATATTTCGGGTCTATTTTGGGTCTGGGGTCTCAGGTAATTCGGTTCCGGGGTCTCGGATATTTTGGGTCTGGGGTCCAGATTTGGGTCTGGGGTCCCTATTTTGGGGTCTCTAATTTGGGTCTGGGGTCTCTATTTGATATTTTGGGTCTGGGGTCTCTGTAATTTGGGTCTGGGGTCCCACCTCGTAGCGCTGCCGCCGCAGTTTCTCGCTCAGCTCGAACTTCTCGGCCTCGAGCTGCTGCAGCCACTCGTGCAGCTCCCGCGCCTTGGCCCTGCGGATTGGGGACATTTGGGGGCATTTTGGGGGGATTTTGGGGGGAAATTTGGAGATTTTGGGGAAATTTTGGGGATTTTGGGGAAATTTGGGGATTTTGGGGATTTTTTGGGGGATTTTTTCAGAGATTTTGGGGATTTTTTGGAGGATTTTTTGGGAATTTTTTTGAAATTTCGGGGATTTTTTGGGGAGGATTTTTGGGATTTTGGGGATTTTGGGGAAAATTTGGGGATTTTGGGAGGTTTTGGGGATTTTTGGGGGGATTTTTTGGGGGATCTTTCTGGGGAAATTTTGGGGATTTTGGAAAATTTTGGGGATTTTTTGGGGAGGATTTTTGGGATTTTGGGAAATTTTGGGGATTTTTGGGATTTTGGGGAAATTTCGGGGATTTTGGGAAATTTTGGGGATTTTTGGGGAGGATTTTTTGGATTTTGGGAAATTTTGTGGATTTTTGGGATTTTGGGAAATTTCGGGGATTTTGGGAAATTTTGGGGATTTTTGGGAAGGATCTTTGGGATTTTTGGGAAATTTTGGGAATTTTTTGGGATTTTGGGAAATTTTGGGGATTTTTGGGGAGGATTTTGGGATTTTTGGGGAAATTTTGGGGATTTTGGGAAAATTTTGGGATTTTGGGAAATTTTGGGAAATTTTGGGATTTTGGGGAAATTTCGGGATTTTGGGAAATTTTGGGGATTTTTTGGGGAGGATTTTTGGATTTTGGGAAATTTTGGGGATTTTTGGGATTTTGGGGAAATTTCGGGATTTTGGGAAATTTTGGGGATTTTTTGGGGAGGATCTTTGGGATTTTTGGGAAATTTTGGGAATTTTTGGGGATTTTACGAAAATTTTGGGAATTTTTTGGATTTTGGGGGGGATTTAGGGGGATTTTTTTGGGGATTTTTGGGAGGATTTTGGGATATTTGGGATCTTTTGGGAAATTTTGGGGATTTTGGGAAATTTTGGGGATTTTTGGGGATTTTTTGGGATTTTGGGAAATTTTGGGAAATTTTGGGGATTTTGGGGATTTTAGGGATTTTGGGAAATTTTGGGGATTTTGGGGAAATTTTGGGGGATTTTGGGAAATTTGGGGATTTTCTGGGCATTTTTGGGGATTTTTGGGGAATTTTGGGAAGATTTTTGGGGATTTTGGGGATGTTTTGGGGATTTTTTGGGGAAATTTTGGGGATTTTTTCAGCGATTTTGGGGATTTTGGGAAATTTTGGGGGATTTTGGGAATTTTGGGGATTTTTGGGGAATTTTGGGGATTTTTTGGGAAATTTTGGGGATTTTTGGGAGTTTTGGGGATTTTTGGGGATTTTTTGGGGAGGATTTTTGGGATTTTGGCAATTTTGGGGGAAATTTTGGGGATTTTGGGAAATTTTGGGGATTTTTGGGATTTTGGGAAATTTTTGGGAAATTTTGGGAAATTTTTGGGGATTTTGGGGATTTTGGGGGGATTTTGGGGGATTTTGGGAAATTTTGGGGGATTTTGGGGTTTTTGGGAAATTTGGGGATTTTTGGGGCAAGTTTTCAGAGATTTTGGGGAATTTTGGGAAATTTTGGGGATTTTGGGAAATTTTGGGGATTTTGGGGAAAATTTTTGGGATTTTGGGAAATTCTGGGGAAATTTTGGGGATTTTTGGGGATTTTGGGGATTTTGGGGGGATTTTGGGGGATTTTGGGAAATTTTGGGGGATTTTGGGGATTTTGGGGATTTTTGGGAAAATTTAGGGATTTTGGGGTTTTTTCGGGGGAATTTTTGGGATTTTTGGCAATTTTGGGGAAATATTGGGGATTTTTTGGGGAAATTTTGGGTAAATTTTTCGGGATTTTCGGGATTTTGGGGATTTTTTGGGGGATTTTTGGGGGCGTTTTTTTGGGAATTTTTTTTTTGATTTTGGGAAACTGGGGAATTCTTCGGGATTTTTTGGGGAGATTTTGGGGATTTTGGGGATTTTTTGGGGGATTTTTTGGGAATTTTTTGGGATTTTGGGAAATTTTGGGGATTCTTGGTGAGATTTTGGGGATTTTTTCAGAGATTTTGGGGATTTTGGGAAATTTTGGGGATTTTTGGGGAGGATTTTTGGGATTTTTTGGGGAAATTTTGGGGATTTTGGGAAAATTTCGGGATTTTGGGAAATTTTGGGAAATTTTGGGGATTTTGGGGAAAATTTCGGGATTTTGGGAAATTTTGGGGATTTTTTGGGGAGGATTTTTGGGATTTTTTGGGGAGGATTTTGGGGATTTTGGAAATTTTGGGGATTTTGGGGAAATTTGGCAATTTTGGGGGAAATTTTGGGGATTTTGGGGGATTTTGGGGATTTTTGGGGAAATTTTGGTGATTTTTTGGGGAAATTTTGGGGATTTTGGGGATTTTGGGAAATTTTGGGGATGTTTTGGGGATTTTTGGGGAAATTTTTTGGGGTTTTGGGAAATTTTGGGGATGTTTTGGGGTTTTTAGGGATTTTGGCAATTTTGGGGATTTTGGGGATTTTGGGGATTTTGGGATTTTGGGAAAATTTGGGGGAATTTGGGGATTTTGGGGAAAATTTCGGGATTTTGGGAAATTTTGGGGATTTTTGTGGGAGGATTTTGGGATTTTGGGATTTTGGGGAAATTTTGGGGATTTTGGGGATTTGGGAATTTTGGGAAATTTTGGGGGAAATTTTGGGGAAATTTTGGGGATTTTTGGGAGGTTTTGGGGATTTTTTTGGGATTTTTGGGGGATTTTTTGGGAATTATTTTGGGATTTTGGGAAATTTTGGGGATTTTGGGGATTTTTTTGGGGAAATTTTGGGGATTTTTTAGGATATTTTTAGGATATTTTTAAGATATTTTTAGGATAGTTTTGGGATATTTTTGGGATTTTTTTGGGATTTTTTTGGGATTTTTTTGGGATATTTTTGGGATATTTTTGAGATATTTTTAGGATATTTTTGGGGATAATTTTGGGATTTTTTTGGGGATTTTTTTGGGTGGATTTGGGGTATTTTTGGGATATTTTTGGGTGTTTTGATCAGAATTTTTGGGGGATTTTTTTGGGGATATTTTGGGGTATTTTTGGGATATTTTTGAGATATTTTTGGGATAATTTTGGGATATTTTTAGGATATTTTTGGGATATTTTTGGGTTATTTTTGAGGATAATTTTGGGATTTTTGGGGGATTTTTTGGGCATATTTTTGGGATTTTTTTAGGATATTTTTAGGATATTTTTGGAATATTTTCGGGATTTTTTGGGGATATTTTTAGGATATTTTTGAGATATTTTTGGGATAATTTTGGGTTATTTTAGGATATTTTTGGGTTATTTTAAGGTATTTTTAGGATATTTTTGGGATATTTTGGGATGTTTTGGGGTGGATTTTGGGTATTTTTTTGGACATTTTTTGGGCGTTTTTTGGCTGTTTTGGATCAGAATTTTTGGGGGTTTTTTGGGGATATTTTTAGGATATTTTTGGGATATTTTTGGGATATTTTTGGGGATATTTTGGGATATTTTTGGGGTATTTTTAAGATATTTTAAAGATATTTTTGGGATATTTTTGGGATAATTTTGGGATTTTTTAGGATATTTTTAGGATATTTTTGGGATAATTTTGGGATATTTTGGGATAATTTTGGGATATTTTGGGTCCCACCTGAGCTTCTCCTCCCGCAGGTTCTCCAGCTCCAGGGAGGTTTTTCAGCTGGATTTTGGGCATTTTTTGGGTGTTTTTTCGGGTTTTTTTGGGCGTTTTTGATCGGAATTTTTTGGGGATTTTTTTGGGGATATTTTTGGGATATTTTGCAATATTTTTGGGATATTTTGCAATATTTTTAGGGTATTTTTGGGATATTTTGAGATATTTTGGGATGTTTTGGGGTGAATTTTGGGCATTTTTTGGGGCGTTTTTGGGGGGTTTTTGGGCGTTTTTGATCAGAATTTTTGGGGATTTTTTGGGGATATTTTTGGGATAATTTTGGGATAATTTTGGGATATTTTGGGCCCCACCTGAGCTCCTCCTCCCGCAGGTTCTCCAGCTCCAGGGGGGATTTTGAGGTGGATTTTGGGCATTTTTTGGGCGTTTTTTGGGCATTTTTGATCAGAATTTTTGGGGATTTTTTTGGGGGGATATTTTGGGATAATTTTGGGATATTTTGGCCCCACCTGAGCTCCTCCTCCCGCAGGTTCTCCAGCTCCAGGGAGGTTTTTCAGGTGGATTTTGGGCATTTTTGGGGCGTTTTTTTGGGGTTTTTTGGGCGTTTTTGATGAGAATTTTTTGGGCATTTTTTTGGGGATATTTTGAGATATTTTTGGATTTTTTTGGGATATTTTGGGGTGCATTTGGGTTATTTTTTGGGCATTTTTGGGGTGTTTCTTGGGGTTTTTTTGGTTGTTTTTGATCAGAATTTTTGGGGGATATTTTTGGGATATTTTTAGGGATATTTTGGAGTTCTTTTGGAATATTTTTAGGGTATTTTTGGGACATTTTTGGGATATTTTGGGATGTTTTAGGGTGGATTTTGGATATTTTTTTGGACATTTTTTGGGCGTTTTTTGGCTGTTTTGGATCAGAATTTTTGGGGGATTTTTTTGGGGATATTTTTAGGATATTTTTGGGATATTTTTGGGATATTTTTGGGTTATTTTTAGGATACTTTTAGGATATTTTTGGGATATTTTTAGGATATTTATAGGATATTTTCAGGATATTTTTGGGGATAATTTTGGGATTTTTTGGGGATTTTTTTGGGATATTTTTGGGATTTTTTTAGGATACTTTTGGGATCTTTTTGAGATATTTTTGGGATATTTTTGGGATATTTTGGGGATTTTTTAGGATACTTTTAGGATATTTTTAGGATATTTTTGGGATATTTTTGAGATATTTTTGGGATATTTTTGGGTCATTTTTAGGATACTTTAAGGATATTTTTGCGATATTTTTGAGATATTTTTGGGATATTTTTGGGATTTTTTGGGATATTTTTGGGATATTTTTAGGATAATTTTAGAGTAGTTTTGGGGATATTTTTTGGATATTTTTGGGGATGTTTTTGGGATGATTTTGGGATATTTTTGGGATGATTTTGGGATGATTTTGGGATATTTTTGGGATATTTTTGGGATAATTTTGGGATATTTTTGGGTTATTTTGGGGATAATTTTGGGATTTTTTGGGGATTTTTTGGGGTTATTTTTGGGATTTTTTGGGGTTATTTTTGAGATATTTTGGGATATTTTTGGGATAATTTTGGGATATTTTTGGGTTATTTTGGGGATAATTTTGGGATTTTTGGGGATATTTTTGGGATTTTTTTAGGATATTTTTGGGATATTTTGGGTTAATTTTGGGATTTTTGGGCCCCACCTGAGCTCCTCCTCCCGCAGGTTCTCCAGCTCCAGGGAGGTTTTTGAGGTGGATTTTGGGCATTTTTTGGGGGTTTTTGGGCGTTTTTGATCAGAATTTTTTGGGGATTTTTTTGGGGATATTTTTGGCATATTTTGCAAAATTTTTAGGATATTTTTGGGATATTTTTGGGATATTTTTGGGATATTTTTGGGATGTTTTAGGGTGGATTTGGGGTATTTTTTGGGCGTTTTTTGGGGTTTTTTTGGGCGTTTTTGATCAGAATTTTTGGGGATTTTTTTGGGGATTTTTTTGGGGGATATTTTTGGGATAATTTTGGGATATTTTGGGCCCCACCTGAGCTCCTCCTCCCGCAGGTTCTGCAGCTCCAGGGGGGATTTTGAGGCGGATTTTGGGCATTTTTTGGACATTTTTTGGGCGTTTTTTGGCTGTTTTGGATCAGAATTTTTTGGGGGGTTTTTTTAGGATATTTTTGGGATAATTTTGGTTTATTTTTGGGATATTTTTGGGTTATTTTGGGATGTTTTGGGGTGGATTTTCGGTATTTTTTGGACATTTTTGGGCGGTTTTTGGCTGTTTTTGATCAGAATTTTTCGGGATTTTTTTGGAATATTTTTGGGATATTTCGGATAATTTTGGGATATTTTAAAGATATTTTTAGGATATTTATAGGATATTTTTAGGGATAATTTTGGGATTTTTGGGGGATTTTTGGGGATATTTTGGGATTTTTTGGATATTTTTGAGATATTTTTGGGCAATTTTTGAGATACTTTAAGGATATTTTTGAGATATTTTTGGGATTTTTGGGGTGGATTTTGGGTGTTTTCTGGGCATTTTTTGGGTGTTTTTGATCAGAATTTTTTGGGGATTTTTTTGGGGATATTTTGGGGATATTTTGGGTTAATTTTTGGGGATTTTTGAGCCCCACCTGAGCTCCTCCTCCCGCAGGTTCTCCAGCTCCAGGGAGGTTTTTCAGGTGGATTTTGGGCGTTTTTTTGGGTGTTTTTGGCTGTTTTGGATCAGAATTTTTGGGGGATTTTTTTTAGGATATTTTTGGGATAATTTTGGGATATTTTTGGGATATTTTGGGTCCCACCTGAGCTCCTCCTCCTGCAGCTTCTCCAGCTCCAGGGGGATTTTGAGGTGGATTTTGGGCATTTTTTGGGCTTTTTTTGGACGTTTTTGGCTGTTTTGGATCAGAATTTTTGGGGATTTTTGGGGGATATTTTGGGATAATTTTGGGATAATTTTGGGATATTTGGCCCCACCTGAGCTCCTCCTCCCGCAGGTTCTCCAGCTCCAGGGAGGTTTTTCAGGTGGATTTTGGGCAATTTTTGGGCGTTTTTTGGGGGGTTTTTTGGGCGTTTTTGATCAGAATTTTTGGGGATTTTTTTTGGGATATTTTGGGATAATTTTGGGATATTTTTGGGATATTTTGGGTCCCACCTGAGCTCCTCCTCCCGCAGGTTCTCCAGCTCCAGGGAGGTTTTTCAGGTGGATTTTGGGCATTTTTTGGTCTTTTTTTGGGCGTTTTTGGCTGGTTTGGATCAGAATTTTTGGGGATTTTTTTGGGGATATTTTTGGCATATTTTGCAATATTTTTAGGATATTTTTGGGATATTTTGAGATATTTTGGGATGTTTTGGGGTGGATTTGGGGTATTTTTTGGGTATTTTTTGGGCGTTTTTGGTTGTTTTTGATCAGAATTTTGGGGGGATATTTTTGGGGATATTTTGGGATATTTTTGGGATATTTTGCAATATTTTTAGGATATTTTTGGGATATTTTCGGATATTTTGGGATGTTTTGGGGTGGATTTTGGGTGTGTTTTGGGCATTTTTTGGGTGTTTTTTCGGGTTTTTTTGGGCGTTTTTGATCAGAATTTTTTGGGGATTTTTTTGGGGATTTTTTTGGGGGATATTTTGGGATAATTTTGGGATATTTTGGGCCCCACCTGAGCTCCTCCTCCCGCAGGTTCTGCAGCTCCAGGGGGGATTTTGAGGCGGATTTTGGGCATTTTTTGGACATTTTTTTGGGCGTTTTTTGGCTGTTTTGGATCAGAATTTTTTGGGGGGTTTTTTTAGGATATTTTTGGGATAATTTTGGTTTATTTTTGGGATATTTTTGGGTTATTTTGGGATGTTTTGGGGTGGATTTTCGGTATTTTTTTGGACATTTTTTGGGCGTTTTTTGGCTGTTTTTGATCAGAATTTTTTCGGGATTTTTTTTAGGATATTTTTGGGATATTTCGGGATAATTTTGGGATAATTTTGGGATATTTTAAAGATATTTTTAGGATATTTATAGGATATTTTTAGGGATAATTTTGGGATTTTTGGGGGATTTTTTGGGGATATTTTTGGGATTTTTTTTGGATATTTTTGAGATATTTTTGGGCAATTTTTGAGATACTTTAAGGATATTTTTGAGATATTTTTGGGATTTTTGGGGTGGATTTTGGGTGTTTTCTGGGCATTTTTTGGGTGTTTTTGATCAGAATTTTTTGGGGATTTTTTTGGGGATATTTTTGGGATATTTTGGGATAATTTTGGGATATTTTGGCCCCACCTGAGCTCCTCCTCCCGCAGGTTCTCCAGCTCCAGGGGGGATTTTGAGGCGAATTTTGGGCATTTTTTGGGTGTTTTTTCGGGTTTTTTTGGGTGTTTTTGATCAGAATTTTTTGGGGATTTTTTTGGGGATATTTTTGGGATATTTTGGGATAATTTTGGGATATTTTGGCCCCACCTGAGCTCCTCCTCCCGCAGGTTCTCCAGCTCCAGGGGGGATTTTGAGGCGGATTTGGGGCATTTTTTGGGTGTTTTTGGGTGTTTTTGATCAGAATTTTTTGGGGATTTTTTGGGGGGATATTTTGGGATAATTTTGGGATAATTTTGGGATGTTTTGGGTCCCACCTGAGCTCCTCCTCCCGCAGGTTCTCCAGCTCCAGGGGCCGCTTTCTCTCCGCCAGGATCCGCAGTTTCATCTCCCGCCCCGTCTGGCGCCGCCCCCGGCGCTGCTCGGCCTGGGGGAGGGGATTGGGAAATTTGGGAAATTTGGGGAAAATTGGGAGATTTGGGAGAATTTATGGAGATTTGGGAGGAAATTTTGGGGAAATTTGGAGGAATTTATGGAGATTTTGGGGAAATTTGGGAGGAAATTTTGGGGAATTTGGAGCAATTTGGGGAAATTTTTGGAGGGATTTTGGGAGATTTGGGGAAATTTGGGAAATTTGGGGAATTTGGGGGAATTTGGGAGGAAATTTTGGGAAATTTGGGGGAATTTATGAAGATTTGGGAGGAAATTTTGGGGAAATTTGGGGGGATTTGGCGGGATTTGGGAAAATTTGGGGAATTTGGGGAAATTTGGGGAAATTTGAGGGAATTTGGAGGAATTTTAGGATATTTTGGGGAATTTGGGGAAATTTTGGGGAAAATTTGGGGAATTTGGGGAATTTGGGAGAATTTGGAGAATTTGGGGATATTTGGGGAATTTGGGGAGGATTTGGGAAATTTGGGGGAATTTGGGGAATTTGGGATAATTTATGGAGATTTGGGGAGAATTTGGGGGAAATTTGGAGCAATTTGGGGGGAATTTGGGGGAGATTTGGGGAATTTGGGGGAAATTTGGAGCAATTTGGGGGGAATTTGGGGAGATTTGGGGGAATTTTGGGAAATTTTGGGGGAATTTGGGGGATTTGGGAAATTTGGGAGGAAATTTTGGGGAATTTGGGGAGATTTGGGGAAATTTGGGAGGAAATTTTGGGGAATTTGGGGAGATTTGGGGAAATTTGGGAGGAAATTTTGGGGAAATTTGGGGGATTTGGGGAATTTTGGGGAGATTTGGGGAAATTTGGGGAGAATTTGGGGTGAATTTGAGGGATCCAGGGGAGATTTGGGGAGATTTGGGGAAATTTGGGAGGAAATTTTGGGGAATTTGGAGCAATTTGGGGGAATTTGGGGAAATTTTGGGGGAAATTTGGGGAAATTTTGGGAGATTTGGGGAAATTTGGGGAAATTTGGGGAAATTTGTAGGAGATTTGGGAGGAAATTTTGGGAAATTTGGGGAGATTTGGGGAATTTGGGGGAATTTGGGAGAATTTATGGAGATTTGGGAAGAAATTTTGGGGAAATTTGGAGGAATTTGGGGAGATTTGGGGAATTTGGGGAAATTTGGGGAGAATTTGGGGAAATTTGGGGAGATTTGGGGAAATTTTGGGGAAATTTGGGGAAATTTGGGGAAATTTGGGAAATTTGGGGAATTTGGGAGATTTGGGGAAATTTGGGGAGTTTGGAGGAATTTGGGAGATTTGGGGAGAATTTGTGGAAATTTGGGGAAATTTGAGGGAATTTGGAGGAATTTTAGGAAATTTTGGGGGAATTTGGGGGATTTGGGGAAATTTGGGAGGAAATTCTGGGGAATTTGGAGCAATTTGAGGAGATTTGGGAAATTTGGGAAATTTGGGAAATTTGGGGGAATTTGGGGAAATTTGGGGGGATTTGGGGAAATTTGGGGGATTTGGGGTGGATTTGGGAGGAAATTTTCGGGAATTTGGAGCAATTTGAGGGGAATTTGGAGGAATTTTAGGAAATTTTGGGGAATTTGGCGAGATTTGGGAAAATTTAGGGGAATTTGGGGAAATTTGGGGAGATTTGGGGAAATTTGAGGGAATTTGGGGAAATTTTAGGAAATTTTGGGGAATTTGGGGGATTTGGGAAAATTTGGGGGAATTTGGGGAAATTTGGGGAAATTTGGGGAAATTTGGGAAATTTGGGGAAATTTGGGGGAGAATTTGGGGAATTTGGGGAAATTTGGGGAATTTTGGGAGATTTGGGGAAATTTGGGTAAATTCGAGAAATTTGGGGAAATTTGGGAAATTTGGGGGAATTTGGGGAATTTGGGGAGATTTGGGGAAATTTGGGGAGAATTTGGGATGAATTTGGGGAGAATTTGGGAGGAAATTTTGGGGAAATTTTGGAAATTTGGGGGAATTTGGGGAGATTTGGGGAAATTTGGGAGGATTTGGGGTGAATTTTTGGGGTTTTTGGGTGGGATTTTAGGGTGGATTTTGGGTGAATTTTGGGGTGAATTTGGGGAATTTTTGGGTGAATTTTAGGATAAATTTGGGGTGAATTTGGGATATTTTGGGGTGGATTCTGGGGTGAATTTGGGATGAATTTTGGGTGAATTTGGGATGAATTTTGGGGTGAATTTGGGGGTTTATGGGATGAATTTGGGGTTTTTTGGGGGTTTTTGGGGTTCCCAGAGCAGATTTTGGGATGAATTTTGGGATTTTGGGGATTTTGGGAAATTTTGGGATTTTGGGCTCACCTTGGCCAGGTACCCCCGAAATGGGGCGTGGCTGACAGAACTTTCCTTTTTTGGGGTGAATTTGGGGGTTTTTGGGGCTTTTGGGATAAATTTGGGGTTTTTGGGGTTTTTGGGGTTCCCAGAGCAGATTTTGGGATGAATTTTGGGAAATTTTGGGATTTGGGGCTCACCTTGGCCAGGTACCCCCCGAAATGGGGCATGGCTGACAGAACTTTTTTCTTCTTGGCGTCGCCCTCCGCTTCGCTTTCTTGGCCTCCTCCTCCTCCTTGCGCAGCTTCTCCTCCTGGGGGGAGATTTGGGGAAATTTGGGGAATTTTGGGAATTTTGGGGAGTTTGGGGAAATTTGGGAAAAATTTGGGGAGTTTGGGGGTAATTTGGGGGAATTTTTGGGGATTTTGGGGAAATTTTGGGAATTTTTGGGGAGTTTGGGGAATTTGGGGAAATTTTGGGAGTTTTGGGGGAATTTGGGGAATTTTGGGAATTCTGGGGAGTTTGGGGGAATTTGAGGGAATTTTGGGGAATTTGGGGAATTTTGGGGAAATTTGGGGAATTTTGGGGAATTTTGGGGAATTTCGGGGATTTGGGGAGATTTGGCGAGTTTGGGAGAAATTTTGGGAATTTTGGGAATTTTGGGGAAATTTGGGGGATTTGGGGAAATTTGGGGAAATTTGGGGAATTTTGGGGAAATTTGGGGGAATTTTGGGAAATTCGGGAATTTGGGGGAATTTTGGGAATTTGGGGAATTTTTGGGGAGTTTGGGGAATTTTTGGGGAGTTTGGGGGGGATTTGGAGAGATTTTGGGAAATTCTATTGAATTCTGGGGAATTTTGGCGAATTTTGGGGAAATTTGGGGAGATTTTGGGGAATTTGGGGAGTTTGGGGGGGAATTTGGGGAATTTTGGGGTGAATTTTGTGAATTTTGGGCAGTTTTTGGGATAATTTTTGGGTTTTTTGGGTCCCTCACTGCCAGCCTGGCCTGCCTCTCCCTTTGGGGTGAATTTTGTGAATTTTAAGATAATTTTAGGATAATTTTAGGATAATTTTGGGATAATTTTGGGCTAATTTTGGGATAATTTTGGGATGATTTTGGGATAATTTTACGATAATTTTGGGCTAATTTTGGGATAATTTTGGGATGATTTTGGGCTAATTTTGGGATAATTTTGGGATGATTTTGGGCTAATTTTGGAATAATTTTGGGATAATTTTGGGCTAATTTTGGGATAATTTTAGGATAATTTTAGGATAATTTTAGGATAATTTTGGGATAATTTTGGGCTGATTTTGGGATAATTTTGGGCTGATTTTGGGATAATTTTGGGATAATTTTGGGATGATTTTGGGATAATTTTGGGATAATTTTGGCTAATTTTGGGATAATTTTGGGATAATTTTGTAATAATTTTGGGATAATTTTAGGATAATTTTAAGATAATTTTTGGATAATTTTGGGATAATTTTAGGATAATTTTGGGATAATTTTGGGTTAATTTTAGGATAATTTTAGGATAATTTTGGGATAATTTTGGGCTAATTTTGGGCTAATTTTGGGATAATTTTGGGATAATTTTAGGATACTTTTGGGATAATTTTGGGATAATTTTGGGATGATTTTGGGATAATTTTACGATAATTTTGGGATAATTTTGGGCTGATTTTGGGCTAATTTTGGGCTAATTTTGGGCTAATTTTGGGATAATTTTGGGATAATTTTAAGATGATTTTGGGATCATTTTGGGCTGATTTGGGGCTAATTTTGGGATAATTTTTGGGGTTTTGGGTCCCTCAGCCCCAGCCTGGCCTGCCTCTCCCTTTGGGGTGAATTTTGTGAATTTGGGGCTGATTTTGGGATAATTTTGGGATTTTTGGGCAGTTTTTGGGGTGAATTTAGGGATAATTTTAGGATAATTTTGGTATAATTTTGGGATAATTTTAGGATAATTTTAAGATAATTTTGGGACAATTTTAGGATAATTTTGGGATAATTTTGGGCTGATTTTAGGATAATTTTGGGATAATTTTGGGATAATTTTGGGATAATTTTGGGATAATTTTGAAAAAAATTTGGGATAATTTTGGGCTAATTTTGGGCTAATTTTGGGCTAATTTTAGGATAATTTTAGGATAATTTTGGGATAATTTTGGGATAATTTTAGGATAATTTTGGGATAATTTTGGGCTGATTTTGGGATAATTTTACGATAATTTTGGGACAATTTTGGGATAATTTTAGGATAATTTTGGGATAATTTTGGGATAATTTTAAGATGATTTTGGGATAATTTTGGGCTAATTTTAGGATAATTTTGGGATGATTTTAGGATAATTTTGGGATAATTTTGGGATAATTTTGAAAAAATTTGGGATAATTTTGGGCTAATTTTGGGCTAATTTTGGGCTAATTTTAGGATAATTTTAGGATAATTTTGGGATAATTTTGGGATAATTTTAGGATAATTTTGGGATAATTTTGGGCTGATTTTGGGATAATTTTACGATAATTTTGGGCTGATTTTGGGCTAATTTTAGGATAATTTTGGGATAATTTTGGGATAATTTTAAGATGATTTTGGGATAATTTTGGGCTAATTTTAGGATAATTTTGGGATGATTTTGGGGTTTTTTGGGTCCCTCAGCCCCAGCCTGGCCTGCCTCTCCCTTTGGGGTGAATTTTGTGAATTTGGGGCTGATTTTGGGATAATTTTGGGATTTTTTGGGCAGTTTTTGGGGTGAATTTTGGGATAATTTTAGGATAATTTTGGTATAATTTTGGGATAATTTTAGGATAATTTGAAGATAATTTTGGGACAATTTTAGGATAATTTTGGGATAATTTTGGGCTGATTTTAGGATAATTTTGGGATAATTTTGAAAAAATTTGGGATAATTTTGGGCTAATTTTGGGCTAATTTTAGGATAATTTTAGGATAATTTTGGGATAATTTTGGGCTGATTTTGGGATAATTTTGGTATAATTTTGGGATAATTTTGGGATAATTTTGGGCTAATTTTAGGATAATTTTGGGATGATTTTAGGATAATTTTGGGCTAATTTTAGGATAATTTTGGGATAATTTTGGGATAATTTTGGGCTGATTTTGGGATAATTTTAGGATAATTTTGGGATGATTTTGGGCTAATTTTAGGATAATTTTGGGATAATTTTGGGATAATTTTGGGATAATTTTGGGCTAATTTTGGGATAATTTTGGGATAATTTTAGGATAATTTTGGGATAATTTTGGGCTAATTTTAGGATAATTTTTGGATAATTTTGGGATAATTTTAGGATAATTTTGGGATAAATTTGGGCTAATTTTGGGATAACTTTGGGATAATTTTCGGATTTTTTGGGATAATTTTGGGATAATTTTGGTATAATCTTGGGATAATTTTAGGACAATTTTAGGATAATTTTAGGATAATTTTGGGCTAATTTTAGGACAATTTTAGGATAATTTTGTGATAATTTTAGGATAATTTTGGGCTGATTTTGGGCTAATTTTGGGCTAATTTTGGGATAATTTTGGGATAATTTTAAGATGATTTTGGGATCATTTTGGGATGATTTTGGGCTAATTTTGGGATAATTTTTGGGGTTTTTGGGTCCCTCACCGCCAGCCTGGCCTGCCTCTCCCTTTGGGGTGAATTTTGTGAATTTGGGGCTGATTTTGGGATAATTTTGGGATAATTTTAAGATGATTTTGGGCTGGTTTTGGGCTGATTTTGGGCTAATTTTGGGATAATTTTGGGTCCCTCACCGCCAGCCTGGCCTGCCTCTCCCTCTCCTTCTCCGTCCTGGTTCTCAGCTGCTCGTTCCTCTCAGCCCGGCGCCGCTCCTGGGGGGGGAGGGGAGGGCTCAGAACCGCCCAAAAAACCCCAAAATTCCCCCCAAAAATTCCCAAAAATTCCCAAAATCCGCCCACGATTCTCTCCATGAGCCCCTGCAGCTCCTCCTCCTCCCGGCGCCGCTGCTCGAAGTGAGCGTCGATCAGGGTCTGCAGCTCCAGCAGGTCCTTCTCCATCCTCTTCCTGTGGATGTCCTGGCCCAAAAAATCCCAAAATATCCAAAATTCAACCCAAAAATAACCAGGGAAAAATCGCCGTTCAAAAAAACCCAAAATTCCCAGAGAAATCCCCAATAAAATCACAAAAAAATCCCCAAAATTCTCTCCCTTCTCCATCCTCTTCCTGTGGATGTCCTGCCCCAAAAAATCCCAAAATATCCAAAATTCAACCCAAAAATAACCAGGGGAAAAACCCCGTTCAAAAAAACCCAAAATTCCCAGAGAAATCCCAAAAAAACCCCGAAAAAAACAATAAAAAACCCCAAAATTCTCTCCCTTCTCCATCCTCTTCCTGTGGATGTCCTGGCCCAAAAAATCCCAAAATATCCAAAATTCAACCCAAAAATAACCAGGGAAAAATCGCCGTTCCAAAAAACCCAAAATTCCCAGATAAATCCCCAAAAAACCCCGAAAAAAACAACAAAAATCCACAAATAATCCAAATTTATTGTGGATGTCCTGCCCCAAAAAATCCCAAAATATCCAAAATTCAACCCAAAAATAACCAGGGAAAAATCCCCGTTCAAAAAAACCCAAAATTCCCAGAGAAATCCCCAAAAAACCCCGAAAAAAACAACAAAAATCCACAAATAATCCAAATTTATTGTGGATGTCCTGGCCCAAAAAATCCCAAAATATCCAAAATTTAACCCAAAAAATAACCAGGGAAAAATCCCCGTTTAAAAAAACCCAAAATTCCCAGAGGAATCCCAAAAAATCACAAAAAAAATACCCAAAAAATCACAAAAAAACCCCCAAAAAACAATAAAAAACCCCAAAATTCTCTCCCTTCTCCATCCTCTTCCTGTGGATGTCCTGGCCCAAAAAATCCCAAAATATCCCAAATTCAACCCAAAAATAACCAGGGAAAAATCGCCGTTCCAAAAAACCCAAAATTCCCAGAGAAATCCC
Source organism: Luscinia luscinia (assembly GCA_034336685.1). Taxonomy (NCBI): domain Eukaryota; kingdom Metazoa; phylum Chordata; class Aves; order Passeriformes; family Muscicapidae; genus Luscinia; species Luscinia luscinia. The sequence continues at coordinate 56,700 of JAKWBO010000141.1, forward strand.
AAAAAAATCCCACAAAAAATCCTCAAAAAATCACAAAAATCCACAAAAAATCCCAAATTATTGTGGATGTCCTGCCCCAAAAAATCCCAAAATATCCCAAATTCAACCCAAAAATAACCAGGAAAAAATCCCCATTCAAAAAAACCCAAAATTCCCAGAGAAATCCCCAAAAAATAAAAAAAAATGCACAAAAAAAACCCCAAAATTCTCTCCCTTCTCCATCCTCTTCCTGTGGATGTCCTGGCCCAAAAAATCCCAAAATATCCAAAATTCAACCCAAAAATAACCAGGGAAAAATCCCCATTCCAAAAAACCCAAAATTCACCAAAAAAATCACAAAAAAATCCCCAAAAAGCAACAAAATCCACAAAAAAATCCCAAATTATTGTGGATGTCCTGCCCCAAAAAATCCCAAAATATCCAAAATTTAACCCAAAAATAACCAGGGAAAAATCGCCGTTCCAAAAACCCCAAAATTCACCAAAAAATCACAAAAAACCCCCCAAAAACAATAAAAAACCCCCAAATTTCTCTCCCTTCTCCATCCTCTTCCTGTGGATGTCCTGCCCCAAAAAATCCCAAAAATTCCCAAATTCAACCCAAAAATAACCAGGGAAAAATCGCAGTTCAAAAAAACCCAAAATTCCCAGAGAAATCCCCAATAAAATCACAAAAAAACCAACAAAAATACACAAATAATCCCAAATTATTGTGGATGTCCTGCCCCAAAAAATCCCAAAAATTCCAAAATTTAACCCAAAAAATCCCCAAATTTCCCCAAAAATCCCAAAAACTCCCCAAAATTCCCAATTTTCCCCCCAAAAACTCCAAAAATCCCAATTTTCCCCCAAAAATCCCAATTTTTTCCCAAAAACTCCCAAATTCTCAATTTTCTCCCAAATTTTTCCCAAAATCCCCAAATTCCCCCCAAAAATCCCAAAAAACTCCCAAAAATTCCCAATTTTCCCCCCCAAAAAACCCAAAAATCCCAATTTCCCCCCAAAACCCCAAATTTCCCCCCCAATTCCCCCCCCCAACCCCCAAAGTTTTTCCCAAAACTCCCAAAATTTCAAATTTCCCCAAATTTTCCCAAAATCCCCAAATTCCCCCCCCATTTTTTTTTTAAAACAACCCAAAATCCCAAATTTCCCCCAAAAACCCAAAATTCCCCCAAATTTCCCCCCAACCCCCAAATTTTTTCCCAAAACTCCCAAAATTTCGAATTTCCCCAAATTTTCCCAAACCCCCAAATTTCCCCCAAAAATCCCCAAATTTTCCCCTAAAATCCCAAAAAACTCCCAAAAATTCCCACTTCCCCAAAATCCCCAAATTTCCCCCAAATTTCCCCCCAACCCCCAAATTTTTCCCAAAACTCCCAAAATTTCAAATTTCCCCAAATTTTCCCAAAATTCCCCAAATTTCCCCCAAAAATCCCCAAATTTTCCCCTAAAATTCCCAAAAACTCCCAAAAATTCCCAATTTCCCCAAAATCCCCCAAATCCCCCAAATTTCCCCCAAATTTCTCCCCCCAACCCCCAAATTTTTTCCCAAAACTCCCAAAATCTCAAATTTCCCCCAAATTTTCCCCAAAATCCCCAAAATTCCCCCCCAAAAATCCCCAAATTTTCCCCTAAAATCCCAAAAACTCCCAAAAGTTCCCAATTTTCCCCAAAAACTCCCAAAAATTCCCAATTTCCCCCAAAATCCCCAAATTTCCCCCACTTCCGCCCCCCCAACCCCCAAATTTTTTTCCCAAAACTCCCAAAATTTCAAATTTCCCCAAATTTTCCCCAAAATCCCCAAATTTCCCCAAAAAATCCCCTAAATTTTCCCTAAAATCCCAAAAAATTACAAAAATCCCACTTCCCCCCAAAAATCCCAATTTTTTCCCAAAATTCCCAAAATCTCCACTTCCCCAAATTTTCCCAAAATCCCCAAATTTCCCCCAAAAAATCCCCAAATTTTCCCCTAAAATCCCAAAAAATTCCAAAAATCCCAAATTTCCCCCCAAAAATCCCAAAAAACTCCCAAAAATTCCCAATTTCCCCCCAAAATCCCCAATTTTCTCCCCAATTTCCCCCTCAACCCCCAAATTTTTTCCCAAAATTCCCAAAATTTCAAATTTCCCCAAATTTTCCCCAAAATCCCCAAATTTCCCCAAAAAATCCACAAATTTTCCCCTAAAATTCCCAAAAACTCCCAAAATCCCAAATTTCCCCCAAATCCCCAAATTTCCCCAAAACCCAAATTTCCCCCCAAATTTCCCCCCCAACCCCCAAATTTTCCCCAAAAAATCCCAAAATTTCAAATTTCCTCCAAATTTTCCCCAGAACCCCCAAATTCCCCCAAAAATTTTTTAAAACTCCCAAAATCCCAAATTTTCCCCAAAATCCTAATTTTTTCCCCCAAAAACTCCCAAATTCTCAATTTTCCCCCCAAATTTTTCCCAAAATCCCCAAATTCCCCCCAAAAATCCCAAAAAACTCCCAAAACTTCCCAATTTTCCCCCAAAAACCCAAAATCCCAATTTTTCCCCCAAAATCCCCAAATTTCCCCCAAATTTCCCCCCCCAATCCCCAATTTTTTTCCCAAAACTCCCAAAATTTCAAATTTCCCCAAATTTTCCCCAAATCCCCAAATTTCCCCCCCAAAAATTCCCAATTTTTCCCCCAAAAATCCCAGTTTCCCCCAAAATCCCCAAATTTCCCCCAAATTTCCCCCCCCAACCCCCAAATTTTTTCCCAAAACTCCCAAAATTTAAAATTTCCCCAAATTTTCCCCAGAATCCCCAAATTTCCCCAAAAATCCCCAAATTTTCCCCCCAAAAAACCCAAAAATCCCAATTTTCCCCCAAAACCCAAATTTCCCCCAAAAATCCCCAAATTTCCCCCAATTTCCGCCTCCCAACCCCCAAATTTTTTCCCAAAACTCCCAAAATTTCAAATTTCCCCCAAATTTTCCCAAAATTCCCAAATTTCCGAACTCACGTCGAAGTCCACGCGCTCCCCCTCGGGGATTTTGGGCGGGGCCAGCTGGGACAGCATGTGCCTGGGGGAGGGGTCGGGGAGCCAAAATCAGCCCAAAAAATCCCAAAAAAATCTCAAAAAATTCCAAAAAATCCCAAAAAATTCCAATTGTCACTGGGGGGAAGGAGCCCCAAAATCCCCCCAAAAAAAACCCAAAAAAACCCCAAAAAAATCAGATTTTCCCCCCAAAAATTCCCCAAAAAATCAAAATTTTCCCACCAAAAAACTCCCAAAATCACAAAAAAAGAAAAAAAACCAAAAAATCTCAGAATTTTCATTGGGGGGCAGGAGTCCCAAAATCCCCCAAAAAATCCAAATAAACCCCAAAAACCACCCAAAAATCCAATTTTTTCCCCCCAAAACCCCAAAATCACAAAAAAAAGAAAAAAAACCAAAAAATCTCTAATTCTCACTGGGGGGAAGGAGCCCCAAAATCCCCCCCAAAAAAATCCCAAAAAAACAAAAAAAATCTGATTTTTCCCCCAAAAATCCCAAAAATCAAAATTTTCACCCCCAAAAAACTCCCAAAATCACCAGAAAAAGAAAAACCCAAAAAATCTCAATTTTCACTGGGGGAAGGAACCCCAAAATCCCCCAAAAAATCCAAATAAACCCCAAAAACAAAAAAATCTGATTTTTCCCCAAAAAATCCCAAAAATCAAAATTTTCCACCCAAAAACTCCCAAAATCACCAAAAAAGAAAAAACCCCAAAAAATCTCAGAATTTTCATTGGGGGGAAGGAGTCCCAAAATCCCCCAAAAATCCCAAAAACCCCCCCAAAAACTCCAAAAATCAGGTTTTTCCCCAAAAAACCTAAAAAATCAAAAATTTTTTTCCCCAAAAAATCCCCCAAGATAACAAAAAAAGAAAAAAAACCCCAAAAAATCCCAAATTCTCACTGGGGGCAGGAGCCCCAAAATCCCCCCAAAAAATCCTAATAAACCCAAAAAACCCAAAATTTCCTCCATAAAATCCCCCGAAATCCCCCCCAAAATTCCCCAAAATCCTCCCAAAAATCCCAAACCCCTTCCCCAAAAACCCAAAAACCCCAAAATCCCCCCCAAAATCCCCTGAATCCCCTAAAAATTCCCCCCAAAATTCCCAAAAATCCCAAATTTTCCCCCAAAAAATCCCAAAATTGCCCCAAAATCCCCCCAAAATTCCAAAACCAACCCAAAAACCCCAAAAACAAATTCCCCCAAAAATTCGCACCCAAAAACCCCCAAATCCCCCCCAAAAATCCTCCCAAAAATTCAAATTCCCAAAAAACCCCCAAAATCCCCCAAAAACCCAAAACCCCAAATTTCTCCCAAAAATTCTGGCCCAAAAATCCCAAATTTTCCCCAAAACCCAAAAACCCAAATTTCTCCCAAAAATTCTCCCAAAATCCCAAATTTTCCCAAAAATCCCAAAATTCCCAAATTTCCCTAAAATCCCAAATTTCTCCCCAAAATTCCCAAATTTCTCCCCAAAAATCCCCAAAATCCCCAAATTTCCCCAAAATCCCAAATTTCTCCCAAAATTCCCAAATTTCTCCCCAAAATGCCCAAATTTCTTCCCCCAAACCCAAAAATCCCAAATTTCTCCCAAAATTTCTCCCAAAATCCCAAATTCTCCCCTAATAATCCCAAATTTCTTCCCAAAATTTCCCAAAAATCCCAAATTTCTCCCCAAAAATCCCAAATTTCTCCCCAAAAATCCCAAATTTCACCCCAAAAATCCCAAAAATCCCAAATTTCTCCCAAAAATCCTCCCCAAAAAATCCCAAAAATCCCAAATTTTCCCCAAAATTCCCAAATTTCTTCCCCCATACCCCAAAACCCAAATTTCTCCCAAAAATTCTCCCCAAAAATCCCAAATCTCCCCCAAAAAACCCAAATTTCTCCCCAAAAAATTCCAAAAACTGCCCCAAAATCCTCCCAAAAATCCCAAAATTCTCCCAAAAAATCCCCAAAATCCCAAATTTCTCCCAAAAATCCTCCCCAAAAATCCCAAATTTTTCCCAAAAATCCCAAATTTTCCCCTAAAATCCCAAATTTCTCCCAAAAATCCCAAAAATTCCCAAATTTCTCCCAAAAATCCTCCCCAAAATCCCAAATTTCTCCCAAAAATTCTCCCCAAAAATCCCAAATTTTCCCTAAATTTTCCCTAAAAATCCCAAATTTTCCCCAAAAATCCCCCAAAAAACCCCAAATTTCTCCCAAAATCCTCCCCAAAAATCCTAAAATCCCAAATTTTCCCTAAAAATTCCAAAACTGTCTCCAAAATCCCCCCAAAATCCCAAATTTCTTCCCCAAAATTCCAAAATTCCCAAAATTCTCCCCAAAAATCCCAAATTTTCCCCAAAAATCCCAAATTTCTTCCCCCAAAACCCAAAAATCCCAAATTTCTCCCAAAATTCTCCCCCAAAAATCCCAAATTTTCCCCAAAAATCCCAAATTTCTCCCAAAATTTCTTCCAAAAATCCCAAATTTCTCCCCCCAAAAATCCCCAAAATCCCAAATTCTCCCTAATAATCCCAAATTTCTTCCCAAAATTTCCCAAAAATCCCAAATTTCTCCCCAAAAATCCCAAATTTCACCCCAAAAATCCCAAAAATCCCAAATTTCTCCCAAAAATCCTCCCCAAAAAATCCCAAAAATCCCAAATTTCTCCCCAAAATGCCCAAATTTCTTCCCCCAAAACCCAAAAATCCCAAATTTCTCCCAAATTTTCTCCCAAAAATCCCAAATTTCTTCCCCCAAAATCCCAAAAATTCCTAAATTTCTCCCAAAATTCTCCCCAAAAATCCTAAATCTCCCCAAAAACCCAAATTTCTCCCCAAAAATCCCAAATTCTCCCCAAAATTCCCAAATTTCTTCCCCCAAAACCCAAAACCCCCAAATTTGTCCCAAAATTTCTCCCAAAAATCCCAAATTTCTCCCCAAATTTATCTCCCCAAAAATCCCAAATTTCTTCCCCGAAAAACCTAAAAAACCCAAAAATCCCCCAAAAATCCCAAATTTTCCCCAAAAAATTCTGAAAACTGCCCCAAAATCCCCCAAAAATCCCAAATTTCTCCCAAAATTTCTCCCAAAAATCCCAAATTTCTTCCCCCAAAATCCCAAAAATTCCCAAATTCCCCCAAAAATTCTCCCCAAAAATCCCAAATTTCTCCCCAAAAAATTCCAAAACTGCCCCAAAATCCCCCCAAAATCCTAAAATTCTCCCAAAAAACCCAAAACCCAAAATTCTCCCAAAATTCTCCCAAAAAATCCCCCAAAATCCCAAATTTCTCCCAAAAATTCTCCCAAAATCCCAAATTTCTCCCCAAATTTGTCTCCCCAAAAATCCCAAATTTCTTCCCGAAAAACCTAAAAAACCCAAAAATCCCCCAAAAATCCCAAATTTCTCCCCCAAAATCCCAAATTTTCCCAAAATCCCAAAAATCCCAAATTTCTCCCAAAATTCCCAAATTTCTCCCCAAAATCCCCAAAAATCCCAAATTTCTCCCAAAATTCCCAAATTTCTTCCCCGAAACCCAAAATCCCAGAATTTCTCCCAGAATTTCTCCCAAAATCCCAAATTTCTTCCCCAAAATCCCAAAAATTCCCAAATTTCTCCCAAAATTCTCCCCAAAATCCCAAATCTCCCCCAAAGTCCCAGAATTTCTCCCCAAAATCCCAAAATCCCAAATTTCTCCCGAAAATTCTCCCCAAAATCCCAAAATCCCAATTTCTCCCCAAAATGCCCAGAATTTCTTCCCTCAAAACTCCAAAAAACCCAAATTTCTCCCAAAATCCCAAATTTTCCCTCAAAAACCCAAAAATCCCAGAATTTTCCCCAAAAATCCCAAAAATCCCAAATTTTCCCACAAAATCCCAAATTTCTCCCCAAAAATTCTCCCCAAAAATACCAAATTTTCCCCAAAAATCCCAAATTTCTTTCCCCAAAATCCAAAAAAATCCCAAATTTCTCCCCAAAAATCCCAAAATTTCCCCAAAAATCCCAAAATTACCCCAAAAAACCCCAAAAATCCCCAAATTTCTCCCAAAATTTCTCCCCAAAAATCCCAAATTTTTCCCAAAAATCTCAAATTTCTCCCCAAAAATTCCAAAATTCCCAAATTTCTCCCCAAAATCCCAAATCCTCACCGGGGCCGGGGTCGCTCCTCTCCTGGGGGAACAAAAAATTTGGGATTTTTGGGGGATTTGGGGAAATTTTGGGGAATTTTGGGGAATTTTGGGAAATTTTGGGAAAATTTGGGGATTTTTCGGGAAATTTTGGGATTTTTGGGAAATTTTGGGAGATTTTGGGGGATTTTTTTTGGAAATTTTTGGGATTTTTTTTTAAATTTTCGGGATTTTTTTTTTAATTTTCGGGATTTTTTGGGGGATTTTTTGTGGATTTTTTTGGGATTTTTTTGGGATTTTTAGGAAATTTTGGGGTTTTTGGGGATTTTTGGGGATTTTTGGGAAATTTTGGGATTTTTGGGAAATTTTGGGGATTTTTGGGAAATTTTGGGGTTTTTGGGGATTTTTGGGGATTTTTGGGAGAATTTTGGGGATTTTGGGGAGGATTTGGGATTTTGGGAAAATTCTGGGGATTTTTGGGGGATTTTTGGGGGATTTGGGATTTTTGTGAGATTTTGGGGATTTTGGGAAATTTTGGGAAATTTTGGAAATTTTGGGGAATTTTTGGGAGATTTTGGGGATTTTGGGGAGGATTCTGGGATTTTTGGGGGGATTTTGGGAAATTTTGGGATTTTTGGGATTTTAGAGAGATTTTTGGGGATTTTTGGGAAATTTCGGGATTTTTGGGGAAATTTCGGGATTTTTTGGGGGATTTTTTTGATTTTGGGAAATTTTGGGGATTTTGGGAGATTTTGGGGTTTTGGGGGATTTTTGGGAGATTTTGGGGATTTGGGGATTTTGGGGATTTTGGGAAATTTTGGGATTTTGGGAAATTTTGGGGATTTTTTGGGAGATTTTGGGGATTTTTTGGGATTTTTTGGGGAATTTTGGGGATTTTTGGGGAGGATTTGGGATTTTTAGGGATTTGGGAAATTTTGGGATTTTTGGGATTTTGGGGGAGATTTTAGGGATTTTGGGAAATTTTGGGATTTTTGGGAGATTTTGGGGAATTTTGGGGATTTTTGGGAAATTTTGGGGGTTTTTGGATTTCTTGGGGTTTTTTTGGGGAATTTTGATGATTTTAGGGAGATTTTGGGGATTTTTTGGGGGATTTTTTTTGGATTTTGGGAAATCTTGGGAGATTTTGGGGGTTTTTTGGGGTTTTGGGGAATTTTGGGATTTTTTGGAGGGATTTTGGGATTTTGGGGGTTTTGGAGTTTTTTGGGGTTTTTTGGGGATTTTGGGGATTTTTGGGGGATTTTTGGGAATTTTTGTATTTTGGGGAAATTTGGGGATTTTGGGAGATTTTCGGGTTTTGGGGGATTTTGGGAATTTTGGGGATTTTTGGGTTTTTTAGGAGGTTTTGGGGTTTTTTAGGAGAATTTTGGGGATTTTTGGGAGAATTTTGGAGGTTTGTGGGATTTTTTGGGTTTTTTTGGGGATTTTGGGGTTTTTGGGGGAAAATTTTGGGGTGTTTTGGGATTTTTGGGGATTTTGGGAGATTTTGGGGATTTTTTAGAAATTTTTGGGATTTTTTAAATTTTCGGATTTTTTTTAAATTTTCGGGATTTTTGGGGGATTTTTTTTGGATTTTGGGAGATTTTGGGGATTTTTGGGATTTTTTGGAGGTTTTGGGGATTTTTAGGAGAATTTTGGAGGTTTTTGGGGGAATTTGGGGATTTTTGGGGGATTTTGGGGATTTTGTGTTTTTGGGGAAATTTTTGGGCTTTTGGGATTTTTGGGGGATTTGGGGTATTTTTAGTAGATTTTTGGGGTTTTTTAGGAAGATTTTGGGATTTTTAGGGAGATTTTGGGGATTTTTAGGAGAATTTTGGGGATTTTTGGGAAATTTGGGGATTTTTGGGGAGTTTTTGGGGGTTTTTTCGGAGATTTTGGAGATTTTTGAGGAGTTTTTGGAAATTTTGGGGATTTTTGGGGGATTTTTTGGGAATTTTTTTGATTTGGGGAAATTTTGGGGTTTTTTGGGGGATTTTGGGAAATTTTGGGGATTTTGGGGCTTTTTAGGAGGTGTTGGGGTTTTTAGGAGAATTTTGGATGTTTTTTGGTTTTTGGGGGGATTTTGGGGTTTTTTGGTGGAAAATTTTGGGGTGTTTTGGGATTTTTAGGGAGATTTTGGGGATTTTTGGGGGTTTTTTGGGAAATTTTGGGGATTTTTAGGGAGAATTTTGGGGATTTTTGGGATTTTGGGAAATTTTTGGGATTTTGGGAGATTTTGGGGATTTTTGGGGATTTTGGGGATTTTTTTGGGGATTTTTTTAGGAGGTTTTTGGAGATTTTTGAGGAGTTTTTTGGGAAATTTTCGGGATTTTTGGGGGGATTTTTTGGGATTTTGGGAAATTTTGGTGATTTTGGGAGATTTTGGGGTTTTTGGGAGGGATTTGGGGTTTTGGGGGATTTTGGGAATTTTGGGATTTTTGGGGGATTTTGAGGATTTTTGGGGAGATTTTGGGGATTTTTGGGGTTTTTTGGTGGGATTTTGGTTTTTTTTGGGGGGATTTTAGGATTTTTGAAGGCGATTTTTTTGGGGAATTTGAGGATTTTGGGGCATTTGGGGATTTTTTTAGTTTTTGGGGGTTTTTTGGGGAATTTTTGGGTTATTTGGGGGATTTTGGGGGTTTTTTTCTGAGTATTTTGGGGATTTTTGGGAGGATTTCGGGATTTTGGGGGGATTTTTTGGGGGAATTTTGGGGAAATTTTGGGGTTTTTAGGGGATTTTAGGATTTTTGGGGAATTTGGGGATTCTTTTACTTTTTTTTGATTTTTGGGCGATTTGGAGGTTTTGGGGGGTATTTTGGAGTTTTTTGGGAAAATTTGGAGTTTTGGGGGAAATTTTGGGGGAAATTTTGGATTTTTGAGCAGAATTCGGGTTTTGAGGGAGGAATTTGAGATCTGGGGGTGAATTTTGGGGTTTTTTGGGATAAATTTTGGGATTTTGGGAAATTTTGGGGTTCAGAGATGATTTTTTGGGGGGATTTTTGGGAATTTTTGGGAATTTTGGGGATTTTTGGGTGGCTCCTACCTGGCTCCTCAGGAGGTTTCGGGGGCTCCGAGGCTGTGGGGGCAGAATTTGGGATTTTTTTGGGGATCCTCCAAAATTTTGGGATTTTTTTGGGGGGGGATCCCCAAAATTTTGGGTTTTTTGGGATGATTTCCCCAAATTTTGTGATTTTTTTAGGCAACTCCTCCCAAATTTTGGGGTTTTTGGGGAATTTCCTCCCAAATTTTGGGATTTTTAAGGAGATCCCCAAATTTTGGGATTTTTGGGGGATCCCCAAAATTTTGGATTTTTTGGGATGATTCCTCCCAAATTTTGGGATTTTTTGAGGGAATTCCTCCCAAATTTTGGGATTTTTGAGGCAATTCCTCCCAAATTTTGGGGTTTTTGGGGAATTTCCTCCCAAATTTTGGGATTTTTTTAAGGAGATCCCACAAATTTTGGGATTTTTTGGGGGGATACCCCAAATTTGGGATTTTTTTGGGGGGGATCCCCAAAATTTTGTTTTTTTTGGGATGATTCCCCAAATTTTGTGGTTTTGAGGGGAATTCCCCCAAAATTTGGATTTTTGGGACAATTCCCAAATTTGGGATTTTGCCCCAAATTTTGTGTTTTTTGAGGGAATTTCCTCCCAAATTTTGGGATTTTTTTAAGGAGATCCCACAAATTTTGGGATTTTTTGGGGGGGATCCCCAAAATTTTGGTTTTTTTGGGATGATTCCCCCAAATTTTGGGGTTTTTTGAGGCAATTCCTCCCAAATTTTAGGGTTTTTGGGAATTTCTCCCAAATTTTAGGAATTTTTTGTGGAATTTCCCAAAATTTTGGGAATTTCCCACAAATTTTGGAATTTTTTGGGATGATTCCTCCCAAATTTGGGGGATTTTGGTGGAATTTTCTCCCAAATTTGGAGCTTTTTTGGAGGGAATTTCCCCAAAATTTTGGGATTTCTGAAACAATTCTCCCCAAATTTTGGGTTTTTTTGGGGAATCTCCCCCAAATTTTGGGTTATTTGAGGGAATTCCCCCCAAAATTTGGATTTTTTTGGGATGATTTCCCCAAAATTTTGGGATTTTTTGGGTGATTCCCTCAAATTTTGGGGTTTTTGGAGGCATTATCCTCCCAAATTTTCGAATTCTTCGACAGGATCCCCAATTTTGGGGATTTCCCCAAATTTTGGATTTTTAAATGATTCCCTCAAATTTGGGAGTTTTTCCCCCAAATTTTGGGGATTCCTCCTAAATTTTGGATTTTTTTGGGATGATTCCCTAAAGTTGGGGATTTTTTGAGGAATTTCCTCCCAAATTTTGGGGTTTTTTGAGGAGATCCCCAAAATTTTGGTTTTTTTTTTTTGGGGTGGATTCCCCAAATTTTGGAATTTTTTGGGGGATCCCCCAAATTTTGGATTTTTTGGGATGATTCCCCCAAATTTTGGGATTTTTGAGGGAATTTCCCATATTTTGGGGATTTCCCCCCAAATTTTGGATTTTTTGGGATGATTCCTCCCAAATTTTGGGATTTTTTGAGGCAATTCCTCCCAAATTTGGGGATTTTTTTGGGATGATTCCTCCCAAATTTTGGGATTTTTGAGGCAATTCTCCCAAAATTTTGGGTTTTTTTGGGGGAATCTCCCCCAAATTTCAGGTTGTTTGAGGGGACCCCCCCGAAATTTTGTGGTTTTGAGGGAATTCCCCCCCAAAATTTGGATTTTTTTGGGCTAATTCCCCCAAATTTTGGGATTTTTTTGGGATGATTCCTCAAAAATTTTGCGTTTTTTGAGGAAATTTTCTCCCAAATTTTGGGATTTTTTTGGGATATTTCCCCCAAATTTTGGATTTTTTGAGGGATCCCACAAAATTTTGAGTTTTTTGGGGGGATACCCCAAATTTTGGGATTTTGGGGAATTTCCTCCCAAATTTTGGGATTTTGAGGGGATCCCACAAATTTTGGGGATATTCCCCCAAATTTTGGATTTTTTGGGATGATTCCCCCAAATCTTGGGATTTTTGAGGCAATTTCCCCAAATTTTGGGGATTTTTTTTGGGCATCCCCCAAAATTTTGGGATTTTGGGGTGATCCCCAAAATTTTGGGATTTTTTTAGGATGATTTCCCCAAATTTTGGGTTTTTTGAGGGATTTCCCCCCAAATTTTAGGAACTTTTTGATGGAATTTCCCAAAAATTTTGGGGATTTCTCCCCAAATTTTGGAATTTTTTTGAGGGAATTTCCCCAAATTTTGGGATTTTTTTGGGATGATTCCCCCAAATTTTGGGATTTTTTTGGGATGATTCCCCCAAATTTTGGGATTTTTTAGGAGGTTCCCCCAAATTTTGGGGATTTCTCCCTAAATTTTGGATTTTTTGGGATGATTCCCCTAAATTTTGGGATTTTTTGAGGCAATTCCTCCCAAATTTTGGGGTTTTTGGGAATTTCCTCCCAAATTTTGGGGTTTTGAGGGAATTTCCTCCCAAATTTTGGGGATTTTTTGAGGAGATCCCCAAAATTCTGGTTTTTTTTTTTTTTGGTTGGATCCCCCAAATTTTGGAATTTTTGGGGGGGGATCCCCCAAATTTTGGAATTTTTGGGATGATTCCCCTAAATTTTGGAATTTTTGAGGGAATTTCACATCAAATTTTAGGATTTTTTTGAGGGAATTTCCCAAATTTTGGGGATTTCTCCCTAAATTTTGGATTTTTTGGGATGATTTCTCCCAAATTTTGGGATTTTTTGAGGGGATCCCCAAAATTTAGGTATTTTTTGGGGGGGGGGATCCCCCAAATTTTGGATTTTTTGGGGATTCCCAAAATTTTGGTTTTTTGGGATGATTTCCCCAGCACTTGGGATTTTTTGGGATGATTGCCCCCAAATTTTAGGAATTTTTTGATGGAATATCCCAAAAATTTTGGTGATTTCCCCCCAAATTTTGAAATTTTTTTGGAGGGAATTCCCCAAAATTTGGGATTTTTTTGGGGTGATTCCCCCAAATTTTGGGATTTTTTAGGAGATTCCCAAAATTTTGGGATTTTTTTCCTTCCTCACCTTCCTCCTCCTCTTCCTCCTCCGCTGCCTCTTCTGGGGGGGGGAAAGATTTTAATTAAAAAATATTAACGAGATAATTATGGTAATTAACCCCTAATTAATCAAAATTAATGGAAAAAATTTTAATTAAAAAACATTAATGAGATAATTATGGTAATTAAACCCTAATTAATAAAAATTATTGGAAAAAATTTTAATTAAAAACATTAATGAGATAATTATGGTAATTAACCCCTAATTAATAAAAATTAATGAGATAATTACGGTAATTAACCTAATACTAATTAAAAATCAATGAGTTAATTATGTTAATTAAACCCCCATTAATTAAAAATATTAATGAGATAATTATGGTAATTATCCCCTTATTAATTAAAAATTACTGAGATAATTATGGTAACTAAAGCCCATTAATTAAAAATATTAATGAGATAATTCTGGTGAAAAATCCCTTATTAATTAAAAAATAATAATGAAATAATTATGGTAAATATACCCTTATTAATTAAAATTATTAATGAGATAATTATGATAATTCACCCCCATTAATTAAAAACATTAATGAGATAATTATGGCAATTAACCTCTTATTAATTAAAAGTTAATAAGTTAACTATGGTAATTAAACCCCCATTAATTAAAAATATTAATGAGACAATTATGGTAATTAAACTCCCATTAATTATTAAAAAATGAGATAATTAAGGTGATTAACCCCTTATTAATTAAAAATTAATGAGATAATTACGGTAATTAAGCCCCCATTAGTTAAAAGTATTAATGATATAATTATGGAAATTACCTCTTATTAATTAAAAATTAATGACATAATAACGGTAATTAAACCCTTATTAATTAAAATATTAATGAGATAATTACGGTAATTAAGCCCCCATTAATTAAAAATAATAATGAGATGATTATGGTAATTAGCCCCTTATTAATTAAAAATTAATGAGATAATTACGGTAATTAAGCCCCTATTAATTAAAAAATTAATGAGATAATTACGGTAATTAACGCCCCAAATCCCCCAAATTTAATTAAATTATAAATTATAAATTATAAATTATAAATTATAAATTATAAATTATAAATTATAAATTATAAATTAATTCAATTTAATTGACTTCTTCCATTAAAAATCTGGTTGGGGTTTAATCTTAATTAATTAATGATTTGGGGTTAATTAAGGAGATTTCATTTTAAGCATCTAGAAGAGCTTAATATTAATTAATTCAGGATTAATTAATGATTTTGGGTTAATTAAGAAAATTTCATATTAAGGATCTGAAAAGCTTTAATATTAATTAATTATTAATTAATTAATGATTTGGGGTTAATCAAGGGAATTTGGGGTCAGTGCAGTTCTGAGCTCACCCCTGGGGGTTAATTCACGTTAATTAATTAATTAATAGTTAATTAATTAATTAATAATCGGGGTCACTCGGGGTCACTCACCCTCCTGCTGCTCCCTGGGGGGGGAAGAACAGGGTCAGGGGGGAGAGAAAATTCGGGAAAATTTGGGGAAATTTGGGGAAATTTGGGAAAATTTGGGGAAATTTGGGGAAAATTGGGGAGATTTGGGGAAATTTGGGGAAATTTGGGGGAAATTTCGGGGAAATTTGGGGAGATTTGGGGAGATTTGGGGAGATTTGGGGAAATTTGGGAAATTTTGGGGAAATTTGGGGAAATCTTGGGGAATTTGAGGAAATTTGGGAAATTTTGGGGAAATTTGGGAAAAATTTTGGGAAAATTGGGGTGAATTTTGGGGAAATTTGGGAAAAATTTTGGGAAAATTGGGGTGAATTTTGGGGAAATTAGGGGAGATTTGGGAAATTTGGGAAAATTTGGGGAAATTTGGGGAAATTTGGGGGGATTTGGGGAAATTTGGGAAAGTTTGGGGAAAATTTGGTGGAAATTTGGGGGAAATTTGGGAAATTTGGGGAAATTTGGGGAAATTTGGGGAAATTTTGGGGAAATTTTGGGGAAATTTGGGGAAATTTGGGGAGATTTGGGGAAATTGAGGAAATTTGTGGGTCCCAGGTGAATTTTGGGAGTTTTTGGGGTCCCAGGTGAATTTTTGGGGGTCCCAGGAGATTTTTGGGCTAATTTTGGGAGTTTTTGGGGGTCTCAAGTGAATTTTGGGTGAACTTTGGGAGTTTTTGGGGTCCCAGATGAATTTTGGGAATTTTTGGGAGTCCCAGGTGAATTTTGGATGGATTTTGGGAGTTTTGGGGTCCCAGGTGAATTTTGGGGGTCCCAGGTGAATTTTGGGTGAATTTTGGGAATTTTTGGGGGACCCAGGTAGATTTTGGGGGATTTTGGGAGTTTTGGGGGTCCCAGGTGGATTTTGGGAGTTTTTGGGTTCCCAGGTGAATTTTTGGGAGTTTTTGGGGGTCCCAGGTGGATTTTGGGAGTTTTTGGGGATTTTGGGAGTTTTGGGTGAATTTTGGGCGTTTTTGGGGTCCCAGGTGGATTTTGGGGGATTTTGGGAGTTTTGGGGGGTTTTGGGAGTTTTTGGGTGAATTTTGGGCATTTTTGGGGGTCCCAGGTGGATTTTGGGGGATTTTGGGAGGTTTTGGGGGATTTTGGGAGTTTTGGGTGAATTTTGGGAGTTTTGGGTGAATTTTGGGCGTTTTTGGGGCCCCAGGTAGATTTTGGGGGATTTTGGGAGTTTTTGGGTGAATTTTGGGAGTTTTGGGGTCCCAGGTAGATTTTGGGGGGATTTTGGGAGTTTTTGGGTGAATTTTGGGAGTTTTGGGGGTCCCAGGTAGATTTTGGGGGGATTTTGGGAGTTTTTGGGGGATTTTGGGAGTTTTTGGGTGAATTTTGGGCGGTTTTGGGGTCCCAGGTGGATTTTGGGGGATTTTGGGAGTTTTGGGGGATTTGGGGAGTTTTTGGGGGATTTTGGGAGGTTTTGGGGTCACTCACTCCGTCTCCTCCTCGGGCTCCGACATGGCGCCGATTTCGGGGGTCCTGCAGAGGGGTCAGGGGCTGCACCCCCAAAACCCCCAAAAATCCCCCAAAACCCCCAAAAATCCCAAAAAAATCCCCCAAAATCCTCGAAAAATCCTAAAAATCCTCCAAAATTCCCCAAAAATCACCAAACCCCCCGAAAAAATCCACCCAAAATCTCAAAAATTCCCCCAAAAATCTCCCCAAAATCCCAAAAATATCCCCCAAAATCTTAAAAAATCCCAAAAAATTCCTCAAAAATTCTTCCAAAATCACCAAAACCCCCAAAAAATCCAAAAATCCCCCCAAAACCCCCCTAAACTCCCCCCAAAAATCACCAAAATCTCCCCCAAAAATCCCAAAAAAACCCACCCAAAAAAATCCCCCCCGAAAATCCCTAAAACTCCCCCAAAAACCCCAAAATTCTCAAAACCCCCAAAAAATCCGAAAAAATCTCCCAAAAATCCCCCAAAAATCACCAAAATCTCCCCAAAAATCCCAAAAATTCCCCCCCAAAATCCCCCCCCAAAAAATCCAAAAATCTCCCCAAAATCACAAATCCCCCAAAAATAAAAAAAATCTTCCCAAAAATCACCAAAACCCCCCTAAAAAATCCTCAAAAATTCCCCCAACATCTCCCCAAAAATCCCCCAAAAATAAAAAAACCCCAATAATTTCCAAAAATCACCAAAATCTCCCAAAAATAAAAAGAAAACCCAAAATCCAAAAAATGCTCCCCAAAAAATCCCCCACAATCTTCCCAAAATTCCCCCAAAAAATCCAAAAAATGCCAAAAATTTCCCAAAAATCCCCAAAACCCCCAAAAATCCGAAAAAATCCCCCAAAATCCCCCAAAACCCTCCCAAAAATCCCTCAAAATCTCCCCCAAATTCCAAAAAGATCCCAAAAACTCCCAAAAAAAATCACCAAAACCCCCCCAAAAAAGCCCCAAAAATTCTCCCCCAAGCTGCCCCAAAATCACCAACCCCCCAAAAATCCCCCAAAATCCCCAAAAATCCCCCAAATTTTAAAAAATCCCAAAACCCCCTAAAATCTCCAAAATCCCCCAAAAATCCCCCCCCAAAAATCCCCAAATTTTCCCCCAAATTTCCCAAAACCTCCCTAAAATTCCCCCTTCCCCTCCCCACCGCTGCTCCTCTCCCGGGGGTCCCTCTCGCGCCCCTCCCCCTCCCCCGTTTTTGGGGGTCCCTTTATGGGGTCCGCCCCTCCCCCGGCGATGACGTCACCGCCCCATTGTTCCCCAAAATGTCGCGACAGAGCGGGCGGGGAGGGGCCGCGACCCCAGGGCCATTTTGGGTGAAAACAAAGGGGGAGGGGCGAGCGATGACGTCACCGCCCAAAATAAACCCCTCCCCCCCCCCCTGCCCCGCACCTGTCGCGGATTTTTGGGACCCCCCAAAAAAACAATAAGGGGAGGGTCACCTTCACCCCTCCCCACCTCCCAAAATTCTCCCAAAATTCTCCGCGGGTTTTTGTTTTTTTGTTTTTTTTTCCAAATTCTTTTTATTTTGGTACAAAACGAGCCTGAAATAATTCCCAAAATTCCCCAAAATTTTCCCTCCCCCCACCCCCCCCCAAAAGCACCACGGACCCCCCAAAAACACGCGGGGTCCCCAAAAAAGGAGGAAGGGGGAGGGGGCTCAGCCCACCCCCCAAAATTCGGGTTTAGAAAGGGGAGGAGGGGTTGAGCACCCAAAATTTGGATTTTGGGGGCTGAGCACCCCAAAATTGGGGTCGGGGGGGGAAGGGAGGGTCTGAGCCCCCAAAATTCGGGTTTGGATAAAAAGGGGGGGGTCTGAGCCCCCAAAATTCGGGTTTGGATAAAAGGGGGGTCTGAGCCCCCAAAATTCAGGTTTGGTTCCAAAATTGGGATCCAAACTCCAAAATTCGAGTTTAAAGCGGGGGGTGGGGGTCTGAGGCCCCCAAAATTTGGGTCTGGTCCTAAAAATGGGGAGCCAAATCCCAAAATTTGGATTTGGTCCCAAAATTGGGGGTCCAGACCCCCAAAATTCAGGTTGGACCCAAAATTGGGGGGTAGACACCAAAATTTGGATTTGACCCAAAACTGGGAGGTCAAGATCACAAAATTTAAGTTGGTCCCAAAATTGGATGGTCCAGACCCCAAAATTTGGATTTAGTCCCAAAATTGGGGGTCCAGTCCCCAAAATTCAGGTTGCACCTAAAATTGGGAGATCCAGACCCCAAAATTTGGATTTGGTCCCAAAACTGGGTGTCCATACCCCATAATTCAGGTCTGGTCCCAAAATTGGGAGAGCCAAATCCCAAAATTTGGATTTGGCCCCAAAATTGGGGGGTCCAGACCCCAAAATTTGGATTTAGTCCCAAAACTGGGAGGTCAAGACCCCAAATTGGGGGGCCAAATCCCAAAATTTGGATTTGGCCCCAAAATTGTGAGGTCAAGACCCCAAAATTCAGGTTGGTCCCAAATTGGGAGATCCAGACCCCAAAATTTGGATTTGGTCCCAAAATTGGGGAGCCAGACCCCAAAATTTAAGTTGGTCCCAAAATTGGAGGGTAAAGACCCCAAAATTCAGGTCTGGTCCCAAAACTGGGGGGAGTCAAATCGCAAAATTTGGATTTGGTCCCAAAATTGGGGAGACCCAAATCCCAAAATTCGGATTTAGTCCCAAAACTGGGAGGTCAAGACCCCAAAATTGGGGGAGCCAAATCCCAAAATTTCGATTTGGTTCCAAAATTGGGAGGTCAAGACCCCAAAATTTGGATTTAGTCCCAAAACTGGGTGTCCTTACCCCAAAATTCAGGTCTGGTCCCAAAACTGGGAGATCCAGACCCCAAAATTTCGATTTGGTCCCAAAATTGGGGGGTCCAGACCCTAAAATTTGGATTTAGTCCCAAAACTGGGTGTCCTTACCCCAAAATTCAGGTCTGGTCCCAAAACTGGGAGATCCAGACCCCAAAATTTCGATTTGGTCCCAAAATTGGGGGGTTCAGCCCCCAAAATTCAGGTTGGACCGAAATTTGGGAGATCTAGACCCAAAAAATTTGATTTGGTCCCAAAATTGGGAGGGTCAAGACCCCAAAATTCGAACTTGGTCCCAAAACTGGGGGTCCAGACCCAAAATTTGGATTTGGTCCCGAAATTGGGAGATCCAGACCCAAAAATTTGGATTTGGTCCCAAAATTGGGAGGTCAAGACCCCAAAATTGGGGGCCAAATCCCAAAATTTGGATTTAGTCCCAAAATTGGGGGTCCAGTCCCCAAAATTCAGGTTGGACCCAAAACTGGGAGATCCAGACCCAAAATTTGGATTTGGTCCCAAAAATTTGGATTTGGTCCCAAAATTGAGGGGTCCAGACCCAAAAATTTGGATTTGGTCCCAAAAATTTGGATTTGGTCCCAAAATTAGGGGCCAGACCCCAAAATTCAGGTGTGATCCCAAAACTGGGGGTCCAGATCCCAAAATTGGGGGTCCAGACCCAAAAATTTGGATTTAGTCCCAAAATTGGGGGTCCAGACCCCCAAAATTGGGGAGCCAGACCCCAAAATTCTCAGGTCCCAGGTGAGTTACCTGCCCCAGGTGAGCTCAGGTGTGACTCTGTGAGTGCCCAGGTGTGAGCTCAGGTGAGCTCAGGTGTGTTACACTCACCTGGACACACCTGAGAGCACCTGAGACATCCCAGAACTCACCTGGGGCACCCCAAAACTCACCTGGACACACCTGAGAGCACCTGGGGCATCCCAAAACTCACCTGGGGCACCCCAAAACTCACCTGGACACAGCTGGAAATCACCTGAGAGCACCTGGGACATCCTAAAACTCACCTGGACACACCTGAGAGCACCTGAGACATCCCAGAACTCACCTGGGGCATCCTGGGAATCACCTGAGACATCCCAAACTCACCTGAGACTCACCTGGGCACACCTGGGAACCCCAAAACTCACCTGGACACACCTGGACACTCACCTGGGACATCCCAAACTCACCTGGGCACACCTGAGACATCCCAAACTCACCTGAGAGACACCAAAACTCACCTGGGCACACCTGGGAGCCCCAAAACTCACCTGGGCACACCTGGGAACCCCAAAACTCACCTGGGCACACCTGGGAATCACCTGAGACATCCCAAAACTCACCTGGGGCACCCCAAAACTCACCTGGACACACCTGGGGCATCCCAAAACTCACCTGGACACACCTGAGAATCACCTGGGAACCCCAAAACTCACCTGGGAATCACCTGGGAACCTGGAAACTCACCAGAGACATTCCAAACTTACCTGAGACATCCTGGAATTCATCTGGAAACTCACCTGGGCACACCTGGACACACCTGGAAACACCTGGGAGCCCCAAAACTCACCTGGGCACACCTGGGCACACCTGGGAACCCCAAAACTCACCTGGGCACACCTGGGCACACCTGGGCACACCTGGGAGCCCCAAAACTCACCTGGACACACCTGGGACGTCCCAAAACTCACCTGGGACATCCCAAAACTCACCTGGGGCACCCCAAAACTCACCTGGACACACCTGAGAGCACCTGGGACATCCCAAAACTCACCTGGGAACCCCAAACTCACCTGGGACATCCCAAACTCACCTGGGGCATCCTGGGATTCATCTGGAAACTCACCTGGACACACCTGGGAGCCCCAAAACTCACCTGGGCACACCTGGGAACCCCAAAATTCACCTGGACACACCTGGGGACACCTGGAAACTCACCTGGGACACCCCAGGGTCACCTGGAAACCCCAAAAATCCCAAAAACGGCCCCAAAATCCCCCCAAAAACGGCCCCGAACGCCAAAAATCGGCCCCAAAATTGGGATCACACCCCCAAAATTCCCCCAAAATTCCCCAAAATTGCCCAAAATTCCCCGAAATTCCCCAAAATTTGCCCAAAATTCCCCCAAAATTCCCCAAAATTCCCCAAAACTCCCCAAAATTCCCCTGAAATTCCCCAAAACTCCCAAAATTCCCCAAATTCCCCAAAATTTCCCCAAAATTCCCCAAAATTCCCCAAAATTCCCCCAAAATTCCCCAAAATTCCCCAAAATTCCCCCAAAATTCCCCAAAATTCCCCCAAAATTCCCCAAAATTGCCCAAAATTCCCCAAAACTCCCCAAAATTCCCCCCGAAATTCCCCAAAATTCCCCCAAAATTCCCCAAAATTCCCCAAAACTCCCAAAATTGGAGTTACCAAGGTTCACAGGTTCTAAGGCTCCCCAAGGTTCACCGGGATTCACAGGTGCCCCAAGGTCCCCCAGGTCCCCGGGGTTCAGTTTGCCCAAGGTTACAAAGTTCCCAAGGGTTCACGGGGTTCACAGGTTCCCGAGGTTCACAGGGTTCTGATTGTGGGGTTATTTGAGTTCCTGAGATTCCCCCAAGGCTCTGGATTCCACGGGTTCACAGGAGTTCTTTGAGTTCCCAGGTTCACAGGCTCTGGGTTTAAAGTTCCCAAGTTCACAGGGTTCCCCAAGGTTCCCAAGGCTCCCCAGGTTACAGGGTTCTGAGTTACCAGTTACAGTTTAAGTTCTACAAGTTCACAGGAGTTCACAAGGCTCCTAAGGATTCACAGATTCCTTTGGGTTCTACAGTTCACGAGTTGCCCAAGATTCCCCAAGTTCCCAGTTCTGATTGCTTTGAGTTCACCCAAGGTTGAGTTGTTGCAAGGTTCACAGGGGTTACGAGTTACAGGTTCACCAGGTTCAGGATTCTAAGAGCTCTCTTTAGGGTTCCCAGGGTTCCCAAGGTTCCCAAGTTCTGGGTTCTGGGGAGTTCCCCAGGGACTCACAAGACCCAAGGTTCCCGGAGTTCCCCCAGGGTTCGAGTTCACGGGAATTCACTAGGAGTTCCCAGGGTTACAGGGGTTCCCACAGGAGCTCACAAGGTTCACGAGTTCCCGGGTTCTGAGGATCCCAAGTTCACTGGAGTTCCCAGGCTCCCCCAAGGTTCCCCAAGGGTTCTTTGAGTTCCCCAAAGGTTACAAGTTCACAAGGTTATTTGGGTTCACAAGGTTCACAAGATCTTTAAGATTCCCCAAGGTGCTTAGAGGCTCTACAAGGTTACGAAATTCCCAAAATTCCCAAATTCCCCAAGGCAATTCTTAAAATTCCCAAAACTCCCCAAAATTCCCCAAAATTGTCCCAAATCCCCCAAAATCGGCCCTCCCTCCCCCGATGTCCCAGCCCTCCCAAATTCCCCCAAAAACCAAAATTCCCGAATTCCTCTCGAGTTCTCCCGGTTTTATTGGGGCCATAAAATAAAGGGGGCTGGGGAGGGGCTGGGACCCCGGGAGCCCCAAAAGGGAATTTTGGGAATTTTGGGAGAATTTTGGGAATTTTGGGGGTAATTTTGGGAATTTTGGAAATTTTGGGGATTCTGGGGAAATTTGAGAATTGGGGGAGCAATTTTGGGGATTTTAGAAATTGGGGCCCCAAGAGAGAATTTTTGGGGAAAATTTTGAATTTGGGGAATTTTGACAATTTTGGGAAATTTGGGGAGCCCTACGAGGAATTTTGGGGAAAATTGGGAATTTTGGGGAAATTTTGGGAATTTTGGGAGAATTTTCGAGGATTTTGGGGAGCCCCAGGGGAATTTTAGGGAAACTCTAAAATTTTGGGGAAAATTTGGGAACTTCAGGAAAATTTTTGAGAATTTTGGAAATTTAGGAGCCCCAGAGGGAATTTTTGGGGGGAAATTTTGGGAATTTCGGGAAAATTTTTGAGAATTTTGGGAAATTTGGGAGCCCCAGGGAGATTTTGGGGCTCCCAAATGGAATTTTTGAAGTTTTGGGAGGAATTTTGGGAATCCCAAGGGAGAATTTTGGGAATTTTGGGGCCCCTAAATGAAAATTTTGGGATTTTGGGAGGAATTTTGGGGCTCCCAGAGGAGAATTTTGGGAATTCCCAGGGGGATTTTTAAAATTTAAGAATCCCCAGAGGAATTTTGGAAATTCTGGGGAATCCCAGGGAATTTTTAGGATTTTAAAATTCTCAGGGAAATTTTGGGAATTTTTGGGGACTCCCAGAGAGAATTTTGGGGATTTTTGGGGATTAGGAATTTGAAATCCCAGGTGGAATTTTGGGAATCCAGGGAAATTTTTGGGAATTTTAGAGCTCTGAGGGAATTTTGGGCCCCCAGGGAATTTTAGGGATTTTGGGGGATTTCGATTTTGGGGGCTCCCCAGGGAGTTTGGGGATTTTTGGGAATTTTGGGGAATTTTGGGGCTCCCAGGGGAATTTTGGGAGAATTTTTGGGAATTTTGGGGCTCCCAAGTGGAATTTTAAAATTCAGGAAGAATTTTGGGCTCCAGGGAATTTTGGGGATTCTGGGGGATTTTGGAATTTGGGGCTCCCAGGGAAAATTTCGGGGCTTCCAAATTTTGGGGATTTTGGGGCTCCCAGGGGAATTTTGGGAGATTTTTGGGAATTTTTGGGGGATTTTGGGGGGATTTTTGGGGGTTTTAGGGCTCCCAGGGGAATTTTAGGGCTCCCGGGGAATTTTGGGAATTTTGGGGCTCCCAAAATTTTGGGGATTTTGGGAATTTTGGGGGATTTTGGGGGATTTTTGGGAGTTTGGGGGCTCCCCGGGGAATTTTGGGGCTCCCAGGAATTTTTGGGAATTTTGGGGCTCCCCAGGGAGATTTTGGGGATTTTGGGGGCTCCCAAAATTTTGGCAATTCGGAGCTCCCGCTGCTCCCTCGTCCTTTCCCAGTCCAGAGGAATTTTGGGGCCAATTCCCCAAAATTTGGGATTTTTTTTTTTTTGGGGGGTGGGAAGGAGGTTCCAGGTGGGAATTTTGGGGGTCCCCGCCCCTTTTTTGGGGTGTTTTTAGGGATTTTCCGGTTTTTCTTGACGGAAAATTCGCTTTTAGCGCGCCAGCATCTCGTAGAAGGATCCCGCTCCGGCCGCCTGAAATTTGGGAGAAATTTGGGGATTTTGGGATTTTTTGGGAAATTTCTGGGGGTTCCCATCATTTGGGGAAAAAACTCTGGGAAAAAAAAAAAATCCCGCCCGAAAAATCCCAAATTTGGGGGAAAAAGACCCAAAATTTACTGGGGAATTCTCAAAATAATTTTTAAAAAAACCAAAATTTACCCCAAAACAATCCCCCCAAAATGTCCCAAAAATGCCCCAAAAATTCCACAGAAAATCTTCAAAAAGTCTCCAAAAAATTCCCAAAAAATCCCATTTTAACCCCTAAAAATCCCATTTTAACTCCCAAAATCCCATTTTAACCCCCAAACCCCCATTCCATGAACCCCCAAATTTTGGGAATATTTTGGGATATTTTTAGGATTTTTTTTAGGATTTTTTTCAGGCTCTCACTGGATGAATTTGACCCCAAAAATCCCCCAAAAAATCCCATTTTAACCCCTAAAAATCCGATTTAAATGCCACAAAATCCCATTTATTGATCCCCCAATCACTCCAAATTTTGGGAAATTTTTAAGAATTTTTGGGAATTTTTTGGGAATTTTTTGGGAGTTCCCATCATTTGGGGAAAAAACTCTGGAAAAAAAAAAAATCCCGCCCAAAAAATCCCAAATTTGGGGGAAAAAAGACCCAAAATTTACTGGGGAATTCTCAAAATAATTTAAAAAAAAAAATTTTCCCCCCAAAAAATTTACCCCAAAAAAATCCCCCAAAATGTCCCAAAAATGCCCCAAAAATTCCACAGAAAATCTGCAAAAAGTTTCCAAAAAATTCCCCAAAAAATCCCATTTAAACCCCAAAAAAATCCCATTTTCACCCCCAAAATCCCATTTAACCCCCCCAAACCCTCATTCCCTGAACCCCCAAATTTTTGGGAATATTTTGGGATATTTTAGGATTTTTTTTGTCTCTCACTGGACGGATTTCACCCCAAAAATCCCCCAAAAAATCCAATTTTAACCCCTAAAAATTCCATTTTAACCCCTAAAAATCCCATTTTAACCCCAAAATCATTTAACCACTTTCAACCACTCCAGAATTTTTGGGGAATTCCTGAGAATATTTTGGGATATTTTAGGATATTTTTAGGTTTCACTGGATGGATCTGACCCCAAAAATCCCCCAAAAATCCCATTTTAACCCCTAAAAATCCCATTTATTGATCCCCCAACCACTCCAAATTTTTTTTTGGGAATTCCTGAGAATATTTTGGGATATTTTGGGAATATTTTGGGACATTTTCTGGCTCTCACTGGATGGATTTGATCCAAAAAATCCCCAAAAAATCCAATTTTAACCCCTAAAAATTCCATTTTAACCCCTAAAATCCCATTTATTGATCTCCCAACCACTCCAAATTTTGGGAATATTTTGGGATATTTTTAGGATATTTTAGGATTTTTTTAGGATTTTTTTCAGGCTCTCACTGGATGAATTTGCCCCAAAATCCCCAAAAATCAATTTTAACCCCTAAAAATCCCATTTTAGCTCCCAAAAATCCCATTTCAATGCCCAAAAATCCCATTTATTGATCTCCCAACTACTCCAAATTTTGGGAATTTTTTGGGAATATTTTGGGAATTTTTTGTGTCTCACTGGATGGATTTGACCCCAAAAATCCCCCCAAAAAATCCCATTTTAACCCCTAAAATCCCATTTTAATGCCTAAAAACCCATTTATTGATCCCCCAACCACTCCAAATTTTTTGGGAATTCCTGAGAATATTTTGGGATATTTTGGGACATTTTTGGTAGGTCTCACTGGATGGATTTGACCCCAAAAATGCCCCAAAAAATCCCATTTTAACCCCCAAAAATCCCATTTTAACCCCCCAAAATCCCATTTAACCACCCCCCAGCCACTCCAAATTTTTTGGGAATTCCTGAGAATATTTTGGGAATATTTTGGGATATTTTGGGATATTTGTGGCTCTCACTGGATGGATTTGATCCACTCCTCCTTCTGCTCCCGGGTGGGGGCAGGGATCCTGTACGTGCTGCCCCTCCCCCACTGCCCGGCGTTTTTGGGGGAATTTTGGGAAATATTTTGGGATATCTCAACGATTTTTTGGGATATTTTGGGATATTTTTAGGATATTTTTAGGATATTTTTAGGATTTTTTAGGATTTTTTTCAGGCTCTCACTGGATGAATTTGACCCCAAAAATCCCCCAAAAAATCCCATTTTAACCCCTAAAAATCCAATTTTAACCCCTAAAAATCCCATTTATTAATCCCCTAACAACTCCCAATTTTATGGGAATTCCTGACAATATTTTGAGAATATTTTGGGAATATTTTGGGAATATTTTGGGATATTTTTGGGTCTCACCGGATGAATTTGACCCCAAAATCCCCAAAAAATCCCATTTTAACCCCTAAAAATCCCATTTTAACCCCCAAAAATCCCATTTAACCACCCCCCAGCCACTCCAAATTTTTTTTGGGAATTCCTGAGAATATTTTGGGATATTTTGGGATATTTGTGGCTCTCACTGGATGGATTTGATCCACTCCTCCTTCTGCTCCCGGGTGGGGGCAGGGATCCTGTACGTGCTGCCCCTCCCCCACTGCCCGGCGTTTTTGGGGGAATTTTTGGGGAAATATTTTGGGATATTTCAAGGATTTTTTTAATATATTTTTAGGATAGTTTTAGGATAGTTTTAGGATATTTTTAGGATTTTTTTAGGATTTTTTTCAGGCTTTCACTGGATGGATTTGACCCCAAAAATCCCTCAAAAAATCCCATTTTAACCCCTAAAAATCCAATTTTAACCCCCCAAAATCCCATTTTAATGCCCAAAAATCCCATTTATTGATCTCCCAACCACTCCAAATTTTCGGGAATTTTTTGAGAATATTTTGGGATATTTTAGGATTTTTTTCAGGCTCTCACTGGATGAATTTGACCCAAAAAAATCCCCCAAAAAATCCCATTTTAACCCCTAAAAATCCAATTTTAACCCCCCAAAATCCCATTTTAATGCCTAAAAATCCCATTTATTATTCCCTCCAACCACTCCAAATTTTGGGAATTTTTTGGGATATTTTTGGGATATTTTAGGATTTTTTTAGGATTTTTTTCAGGCTCTCACTGGATGAATTTGACCCCAAAAATCCCCAAAAAAATCCCATTTTAACCCCAAAAAATCCCATTTTAACCCGTAAAAATCGCATTTTAATGCCTAAAAATCCCACTTCTCAATTCCCCAGCCACTCCAAATTTTGGGAATTTTTTGGGATATTTTTAGGATTTTTTTAGGATATTTTCAGGCTCTCACTGGATGAATTTGACCCCAAAAATCCCCCAAAAAATCCCATTTTAACCCCAAAAATCCCAATTCAACCCCCAAAAATCCCATTTAACCACCCCCCAGCCACTCCAAATTTTTTTTGGGAATTCCTGAGAATATTTTGGGATAATTTGGAATATTTTGGGATATTTTGTGGCTCTCACTGGATGGATTTGATCCACTCCTCCTTCTGCTCCCGGGTGGGGGCAGGGATCCTATACGTGCTGCCCCTCCCCCACTGCCCGGCGTTTTTGGGAATATTTGGGAAATATTTTGGGATATCTCAAGGATTTTTTTTTATATTTTTAGGATATTTTTAGGATTTTTTTAGGATTTTTTTCAGGCTCTCACTGAATTAATTTGACCCCAAAAATGCCCCAAAAAATCCCATTTTAACCCCTAAAAATCCCATTTTAACCCCCAAAAATCCCATTTAAATGCCCAAAAATCCCATTTAACCATCCCCCAGCCACTCCAAATTTTGGGAATTTTTGGGATATTTTTGGGATATTTTAGGATTTTTTAGGATTTTTCAGGCTCTCACTGGATGAATTTGACCCCAAAAATCCCCCAAAAAATCCCATTTTAACCCCCAAAAATCCCATTTTAACCCCCAAAAATCCCATTTAACCACCCCCCAGCCACTCCAAATTTTTTCTGGGAATTCCTGAGAATATTTTGGGAATATTTTGGGATATTTCTGGCTCTCACTGGATGGATTTGATCCACTCCTCCTTCTGCTCCCGGGTGGGGGCAGAGATCCTGTACACCACGTGGTTTCCCTCCACCACGCGCCCGTCCGCCTCCGTCTTGCAGGCCTTGATCAGCTGCCCCTTGTTGTTGGGGATGTACAGCTCGAAGCAGTGCTGGGGAAAGCAGGAAAAACCAGTAAAAACCAGTATAAACCAGTATAAACCAGTACAAACCAGTTCGGGAAAAACCTGGAAAATTTGGGAGTGGTGGGAGTGAAAACGGGGCAGAAAAAGGGGGAAAAATGAGAATTTTGGGATTTTTTTGGTGGAGATTTGGAGCTGGGAGTTGTTTGGGAATGAAGAGAAACCAGTACAAACCAGTTTGGACCAGTACAAACCAGTTTGGGAAAAAAAATCCTGGAAGTTTGGGAATGGTGGGATGGAATTAAAGGGGAAAAAAGGGGAAAATGGGGAAAAATTTGGGGATTTTTGGGGCATTGAAACGATTAGGGAGGATTAAAAACCAGTACAAACCAGTATAAAGCAGTATGGACCTATAGAAACCAGTACAAACCAGTACAAACCGGTTTGGAAAAAATCCAGAAAATTTGGGAGTGGTGGGAGCGAAAACGGGGCAGAAAAAGGGGAAAAATGAGAATTTTTGGGATATTTTTGGTGGAGATTTGGAGCTGGGAGTTGTTTGGGAATGAAGAGAAACCAGTACAAACCAGTACAAACCAGTACAAACCAGTACAAACCAGTATAAACCAGTTCGGGAAAAATCCTGAAAATTTGGGAATCGTGGAAAGGAAATCAAGGAGAAAAAGAGGGAAAAATGTGAATTTTGAGACATTTTTTGGCAAAGATGTGGAGCTGGATGTTGTTTGGAAATGAAGAGAAACCAGTACAAACCAGTTTGGACCAGTACAAAGCAGTACAAACCAGTTTGGACCAGTACAAACCAGTTTGGGAAAAAATCCTGGAAGTCTGGGAATGGTGGGATGGAATTAAAGGGGAAAAAAGGGGAAAATGGGGAAAAATTTGGGGATTTTTGGGGCATTGAAACGATTTGGGAGGGGTTAAAAACCAGTAAAAACCAGTATAAACCAGTATGGACCTATAGAAACCAGTACAAACCAGTACAAAGCGGTTTGGAAAAAATCCAGAAAATTTGGGAGCGGTGGGAGTGAAAATGGAGCAGAAAAAAGGGGAAAAATGAGAATTTTGGGATTTTTTTGGTGGAGATTTGGAGCTGGGAGTTGTTTGGGAATGAAGAGAAACCAGTACAAACCAGTACAAACCAGTTTGGACCAGTACAAACCAGTTTGGAAAAAAATCCTGGAAGTTTGGGAATCGTGGGATGGAAATAAAGGAGAAAAAAGGGGAAAATGGGGAAAAACTGGGGGATTTTGGGGGCATTGAAACGATTTGGGAGGATTAAAAACCAGTAAAAACCAGTATAAACCAGTATGGACCAATAGAAACCAGTACAAACCAGTTTGGAAAAAAATCCTGAAAGTTTGGGAATGGTGGGATGGAAATAAAGGAGAAAAAAGGGGGAAAATGAGAATTTTGGGATTTTTTTTGGTGGAGATTTGGGAACTGGGAGTTGTTTGGAAAGAGGAGAAACCAGTACAAACCAGTACAAACCAGTACAAACCAGTACAAACCAGTACAAACCAGTACAAACCAGTTTGGACCAGTACAAACCAGTTTGGACCAGTACAAACCAGTTTGGGGAAAATTGGAAAAATCTGGGATGAAAATTTTTGGGTGTTTTTCGGCAATTTTTGGAGATTTTGGGGAATTTTGGGGATTTTGGGATTTTTGAAAATTCTGGGGATTTTGGGGATTTTTGGGGCGATTTTTGGGAAATTTTGGGAATTTTTGGGAAATTTTGGGAATTTTTGGGGTGATTTTTTGGGGATTTTGGGGGGATTTTGGGGGATTTTTGGGTATTTTTGGGAATTTGGGGGATTTTTGGGACTTTTGTGAATTTTTGGGGAATTTTTGGGGATGATTTTGGGAATTTTTAGAATTTTAGGAATTTTTGGGGTGATTTTAGAATTTTGGGGGATTTTTGGGGGGATTTTAGGGGTGATTTTTAGGGTGGTTTTGTGATTTTTGGAAATTTTGGGATTTCTGGGAATTTTTGGGTGGGGTTTTGGGGATTTTAGGGAATTTTGGGGTGATTTTTGGGAATTTTGGGAATTCTGGGATTTTTGGGGGAATTGGGTATTTTGGGGAAATTTTTGGGGTGATTTTGTGAATTTTTGGGGTGAATTTTGGGGTGATTTTTGGCGTGATTTTGGGGAATTTTTATAAATTTTGGGAAATTTTTGTGGATTTTTGGGGTAAATTTTGTTAATTTTTGGGGAGATTTTGGGGGGTTTTTGGGTATTTCGTGAATTTTTGGGGGCTTTTTGGGGTTGATTTTGGGGATTTTAGGGGATTTTGGGGTGATTTTTAGGGTGATTTTTGGGGGATTTTTGGGAGGATTTTGGGGCAATTTTAGGGATTTTTGGGGTGATTTTGGGGAATTTTGGGGGATTTTTGGGGGGATTTTAGGGGTGATTTTTAGGGTGGTTTTTGTGATTTTGGAAATTTTGGGATTTCTGGGAATTTTTGGGTGGGGTTTTGGGAATTTTGGGAATTTTTGGGGTGATTTTTGGGAATTTTGGGGTGATTTCTGGTAATTTTTGGGGTGATTTTTGGGAATTTTTAGGATGATTTTTGGGAATTTTGAGGTAATTTTTGTTAATTTTTGGGATGATTTTTGGGAATTTTTGAGGTAATTTTTGTTAATTTTTGGGGTGATTTTTGGGAAATTTGGGTTGATTTTTGGGAAATTTTGGGGTGAATTTTGGGAATTTTGGGATGATTTTTGGGGTGAATTTTTGGGGTGATTTTGGGGGTGATTTTTGGGAAATTTTGGGAATTTTAGGGTCATTTCTGTTAATTTTTGGGGTGATTTTGGGAACTTTTGGGGTGATTTTGGGGGGAATTTTGGGACTTTTGGGATGATTTTTGGGATTTTTTGAGAATTTTTGGGGTGATTTGGGGGTGATTTTGTGAATTTTGGGATTTTTTCAGGTTGATTTTTGGGGATTTTTGTGGTGATTTTGTGATTTTGTGGTGATTTTGTTAATTTTGGAAATTTCTGGCATGAATTTTTGTTAATTTTTGGGATGATTTTTGGGAATTTTGGGATAATTTTGGGAATTTTGGGGTGATTTCTGTTAATTTTTGGGGTGATTTTTGGGGTGATTTCTGTTAATTTTCAAGCGTGGTTTTTGAGAATTTTGAGAATTTTGAAATAAATTTTGTTAATTTTTGGGATGATTTTTGGGAATTTTTGGGGTGATTTCTGTTAATTTTTGGGGATGATTTTTGGGAATTTTGGGGTGAATTTTGGGAATTATTGGGATGATTTTTGGGAATTTTTGGGATGATTTTTGGGGTGAATTTTTGGGGATTTTTTCAGGTGATTTTTGGGAAATTTTGGGAATTTTGGGGTGATTTTGCGAATTTTGGGATGATTTTTGAGGTAATTTTGGGGTGATTTTTGGGAAATTTTGGGGTGAATTTTGGGAATTTTTGGGGTGATTTTGGGAATTTTTGGGATGATTTTGGGGAAATTTTGGGAATTTTTGGGGTGATTTTTGGGGTGAATTTTGGGGTGATTTTGAGGTAATTTTTGTTAATTTTTGGGGGTGATTTTTGGGAATTTTTGGGGTGAATTTTAGGGAATTTTGGGGTGATTTTTGGGGTGAATTTTGGGAATTTTTGGGGTGAATTTTTGGGGTGATTTTTGGGGTGAATTTTTGGGAATTTTTGGGGTGATTTTGGGAATTTTGGGATGATTTTTGAGGTAATTTTTGTTAATTTTGGGGTGATTTTGGGAAATTTTGGGGTGAATTTTGGGAATTTTTGGGGTGAATTTTTGGGGTGATTTTGGGGTGAATTTTGGGAATTTTTGGGGTGATTTTTGGGAATTTTTGGGATAATTTTTGAGGTAATTTTTGTTAATTTTTGGGGTGATTTTTGGGAAATTTTGGGAATTTTGGGATTCTCTCTCACCGGCTTTCGCGGATCCTCGACCTCGCGGATGCTCAGGTTCTCCAGGGGGATGATCCCCCGCGGCTCCTTGTCCTGCAACCCCAAAAATTTCGGGAAATTTCGGGAAATTTTGGGAAATTTTGGGAATTTTTGGGAATTTTTGGGTCCCAGGAGCAGATTTTGGGGGAATTTTGGAGCAAAACTGGGAGGGATTTTGGGAGATTTGGGAGTTTCTGGGAGGGATTTTGGGGGTCCCAGGGTGGATTTTGGGGCTCTCAAGAGAAATTTTGGGTTGGATTTGGGGGATTTTGGGGGTGCCAATGTGGATTTTGGGATGAATTTTGGGGTG
Source organism: Luscinia luscinia (assembly GCA_034336685.1). Taxonomy (NCBI): domain Eukaryota; kingdom Metazoa; phylum Chordata; class Aves; order Passeriformes; family Muscicapidae; genus Luscinia; species Luscinia luscinia. The sequence goes on from JAKWBO010000141.1 coordinate 89,195, forward strand.
AATTTTGGGGATTTTGGGTGCGATTTTGGGGTGAATTTGGGATGAACTTTGGGGTGAATTTTGGATAAAGTTGGGATGGATTTTGGGGGGGATTTGGGGTGAATTCTGGGATGAATTTTGGGTGAATTTAGGATAAATTTGGGATATTTTGGGCTGAATTTAGGATGAATTTGGGGTGAATTTTGGGGTAAATTTGGGATAAATTTGGAGTGGATTTTGGGGTGGATTTTGGATAAATTTGGGATGAATTTGGGGATTTTGGGCTCTCACCGTGGTGTACTCTGACGTAGCAGAGGCAGCTCTGGGTCAGGATTTTGGGGTGAATTTTGGGGTGAATTTGGGATAAATTTGGGATGAATTCAGGATAAATTTGGGGTGAATTTTGGGTGGATTTTGGGTGAATTTGGGGGATTTGGGCTCTCACCGTGGTGTACTCAAAGTAGTAGAGGCAGCTCTGGGTCAGGATTTTGGGGTGAATTTTGGGGTGAATTTTGGGTGAATTTGGGATAAATTTAGGATAGATTTGGGATAAATTTGGGGTGAATTTGGGATGGATTTGGGGTGGATTTGGGGATTTTGGGCTCTCACCGTGGTGTACTCGAAGTAGTAGAGGCAGTTGTCAGTCAGGATGAACCAGCGGCGCTTCCACGTCTTCACCCGCCCGCCTGCGGATTGGGGGAGTTTAGGGGAGTTTGGGGATTTTGGGGATTTTGTGGATTTTGGGAAGATTTTATTGGAATTTTGGGATCCCTGAGGCAAAATTTGGGGGGATTTTGGGGAGATTTTGGGGAAATTTTGGGGAGATTTTGAGGATTTTTGTGGATTTTGGGAAGATTTTACTGGAATTTTGGGATCCCTGAGGCAAAATTTGGGTGATTTTGGGGAGATTTGGGGGAGATTTCGGGGATTTTTGGGGATTTTGGGAAATTTTGGGAAGATTTTGTTGGAATTTTGGGATCTCTGAGGCAAAATTTGGGGGATTTTGGGGAGATTTTGGGGAAATTTTGGAGGATTTCTGTGTGATTTGAGGGGGTTTTGTGGATTTTGGGGGATTTTGGGGATTCCTGGGGCAAAATTTGGGGAATTTGCGGAGATTTGGGAGGATTTTGGGAAGATTTTGCTGGAATTTTGGGATCCCTGAGGCAAAATTTGGGGGATTTTAGGGAGATTTGGGGGAGATTTCAGGGATTTTTGGGGATTTTGGGAAATTTTGGGAGGATTTTGTTGGAATTTTGGGATCTCTGAGGCAAAATTTGGGGGATTTTGGGGAGATTTGGGGGAGATTCGGGGATTTTTGGGGATTTTGGGAAATTTTGGGAAAATTCTTCTGGAATTTTGGGATCCCTGAGGCAAAATTTGGGGGATTTTGGGGAGATTTGGGGGAGATTTCGGGGGATTTTGGGGAGATTTTGGAGATTTATGGGGATTTTGGGAAATTTTGGGAAGATTTTACTGGAATTTTGGGATTCCTGAGGCAAAATCTGGGGGATTTTGGGGAGATTTTGGGGACATTTTGGAGGATTTCTATGTGATTTGGAAGGGATTTTGTGGATTTTGGGGATCCCTGGGGTAGAATTTGGGGGATTTGGGGAGATTTGGGGGAGATTTCAGGGATTTTGGGAGATTTTGGGAAATTTTGGGAAGATTTTATTGGAATTTTGGGATCTCTGAGGCCAAAATTTGGGGGATTTTGGGGAGATTTTGGGGAATTTTGTGGATTTTGGCAAGATTTTGTTGAAGTTTTGGGATCCCTGAGGCAAAATTGGGGGATTTTGGGGAGATTTTGGAGGATTTCTGTGTGATTTGAGGGGATTTTGTGGATTTTGGGAATTCCTGGGGCAAAATTTGGGGAATTTGGGGAGATTTGGGAGGATTTTGGGAGGATTTTGCTGGAATTTTGGGATCCCTGAGGCAAAATTTAAGGGGGATTTTGGGGAGATTTGGGGGAGATTTAGGGGATTTTGGGGAGATTTTGGAGATTTTTGGGGATTTTGGGAAATTTTGGGAAGATTTTGTTTGAATTTTGGGATCCCTGAGGCAAAATTTGGGGATTTTGGGGAGATTTGGGGAGATTTGGGGAGATTTTGGGGATTTTGGGGATTTTGGGAAATTTTGGGAAGATTTTGCTGGAATTTTGGGACCCCTGAGGCAAAATTTGGGGGATTTTGGGGAGATTTGGGAGATTTTGTGGATTTGGGGGAGATTTGGGAAGATTTTGGGGAGATTTTGGAGATTTTCAGGGATTTTGGGAAATTTTGGGAAGATTTTGTTGGAATTTTGGATCCCTGAGGCAAAATTTGGGAGATTTTGGGGAGATTTTGGGAAATTTTGGGGATTTTGGGGAGATTTTGAGGGGATTTTGTGGATTTTGGGAATTTTGGGGTAAAATTTGGGGGATTTTGGGGGAAATTTTGGGGATTTTGGGGGGGGTCTCAAATTCTGCCCCTCCCCCACTCCAGCACTCACCTCCTGGGGGGTCCCAACGGCAGCAGCAGGGGGAGAATTTGGGAAATTTTGGGGAATTTTGGGGGAAATTTTGGGGAGAATTTTAGGGCAATTTGGGGAATTTTTGCAGGAATTTTTTTGGGAATTTTGGGACAATTTTTGAGGAATTTTTGGGGATATTTATGGGAATTTTGGGAGAATTTTGGAGAATTTTTGGGGATTTTGGGGGAATTTTGAGGAATTTTTGGGGATTTTGGGGAGAATTTGGGGGGAATTTTGGGTTTTAGTTTTGGGGAATTTTGGGGAAATTTTAGGAGAAGTTTTGAGGAATTTTTGGGGAATTTTTGTGGGAATTTTGGGGAATTTTGGGAGAGTTTTTGGAAATTTTGAGGAAATTTGGGGAATTTTTGGGGATTTTGGGGAGAATTTTTGAGGAGTTTTGGGGTTTAGTTTTGGGGAATTTTGGGGAAATTTTGGGAGAATTTTTCGGGAATTTTAAGGAATTTTTGTGGATTTTAGGGAGAATTTTGGGGGAATTTTGGGTTTTAGTTTTGGGGAATTTTGGGGAAATTTTGAGGAATTTTGGGGAGAATTTTTGAGGAATTTTGGGTTTTAGTTTTGGGGAATTTTGGAGAAATTTTGAGGAATTTTGGGGAATTTTGGGGGAATTTTGGGTTTTAGTTTTGGGGAGTTTTGGGGAAATTTTGGGAGAATTTTTGGGGAATTTTGGGGAGAAGAAAAGAAAAGAAACAGGAAAAATCTGATTAAAATTCAGCAAAATCCAACTGAGAAGGACTGGAGGGGGCGTGGCCAAATGAGGGGGCGTGGCCAGGCGAGGGCGTGGCCAGGCGATATGGGCGTGGCCAAGGTTACGCCCCGCCCCCTTTCATTGTTATTCAAGCCATAAAAATGATTTTAAAATCCCAAAAATTGGAATTTTGGAGTATTTTTGGCGGGTTTTTTGGGCGTGGCCAGGTGGGGGCGTGGCCATGCGAGGTGGGCGTGGCCACGGGCGCACTCCACCCCCGTTAACTCCTTATAGAACCATTAAAAAATCACCAAAAAAACCAAAAATTGGAATTTTCAGTATTTGAGTGGGTTTTTTGGGCGTGGCCAGGTGGGGGCGTGGCCAAATCAGGGGGCGTGGCCACGACCGCGCCCCACCCCCTTTAACCCTTTATAAAACCATATAAAAAATCACAAAAAAACCCAAAAATTGGCATTTTGGAATTTTTTGGGCGGGGTTTTTTGGGCGTGGCCAGGTGAGGGCGTGGCCCAGGTGAGGTGGGCGTGGCTACGGGCGTGCCCCGCCCCTTTCATTGTCATTCAAGCCATAAAATTATTTACAAACCCCAAAATTGGAATTTTGGAGTATTTTGGGCGGAGTTTTCTTTGGCGTGGTCAAATGAGGGCGTGGCCCAGGTGGGGTGGGCGTGGCCAAATGAAGAGGGCGTGGCCACGGGCGTGCCCCACCCCCTTTAACCCCTTATAAAGCCATTTAAAAATCACAAAAAAACCCAAAAATTGGAATTTTGAAGTATTTTGGGCAGGGTTTTTTGGGCGTGGCCAGGTGAGGGCGTGGCCCGGGCGGGGTGGGCGTGGCCAGGTGAGGTGGGCGTGGCCAAGGTCGCGCCCCACCCCCTTTAACCCCTTATAAAACCATATAAAAAATCACAAAAAAACCCCAAAAATTGGAATTTTGGAGTATTTTTTGCGGGTTTTTGGGCGTGGCCAGGTGAGGGCGTGGCCAGGCGCGGTGGGCGTGGCCTAGGGCGTGCCCCACCCCCTTTCATTGTCATTCAAGCCACAAAAATGATTTAAAAACCCCAAAAATTGGAATTTTGGAGTATTTTGTGCTGGGGTTTTTGGGCGTGGCCAGGTGAGGGCGTGGCCAAATGAAGTGGGCGTGGCCAATGTCCTACCCCACCCCCTTTAAACCCTTTTAAAGCCATTAAAAATCACCAAAATACCCAAAAATTGGAATTTTGGAGTATTTTTAGCGGGGTTTTTTGGGCGTGGCCAGGTGAGGGCGTGTCCCAGGCGCGGTGGGCGTGGCCAAGGTCGTGCCCCACCCCCTTTAGCCCCTTATAAAACCATTTAAAAAATCACCAAAAACTCCAAAAATTGGAATTTTGGACTATTTTGTGCGGGGTTTTTTGGGCGTGGCCAGGCGCGGTGGGCGTGGCCCAGGTGGGGTGGGCGTGGCCAAATGAAGTGGGCGTAACCAAGGTGCGATGGGCGTGGCCAAATGAAGTGGGCGTGACCACGGGCGTATCCCATCCCCATTTAAGCCATAAAAATGATTTAAAAACCCCAAAAATTGGAAGTTTGGAGTATTTTTAGCGGGGTTTTTTGGGCGTGGCCAGGTGAGGGCGTGTCCCAGGTGCGGTGGGCGTGTCCCAGGTGAGGTGGGCGTGGCCAGGTGAGGTGGGCGTGGCCACGGGCGTGTCCTATCCCCATTCAAGCCATAAAAGTGATAAAAAAAACCCCAAAATTGGAATTTTGGAGTATTTGGAGTGGGGATTTTTGGGCGTGGCCAGGTGAGGGCGTGACCCAGGTGCGGTGGGCGTGGCCAGGCGAGGTGGGCGTGGCCAGGCGAGATGGGCGTGGCCTAGGCGTATCCCATCCCCATGCAAGCCATAAAAATGATTTTAAACCCCAAAAATTGGAATTTTGGAGTATTTTTTGCGGGGATTTTTGGGCGTGGCCAGGTGAGGGCGTGGCCCAGGTGCGGGGGGCGTGGCCAGATGAAGTGGGCGTGGCCACGGGCGCGCCCCACCCCCTTTAAAAGCCATTAAAATCACAAAAACCCCAAAAATTGGAATTTTGAAGTATTTGGAGCGGGGATTTTTGGGCGTGGCCAGGTGAGGGCGTGGCCCAGGTGCGGTGGGCGTGGCCCAGGCGCGGTGGGCGTGGCCACGGGCATGTCCCATTCCCATTCAAGCCATAAAAATGATTTTAAAACCCCAAAAATTGGAATTTTGGAGTATTTTTAGCGGGATTTTTTAGGCGTGGCCAGGTGAGGTGGGCGTGGCCAGGTGCGGTGGGCGTGGCCACGGGCGTGTCCCATCCCCATTCAAGCCATAGAAATTACTAAAAAACTTCAAAAATTGGAATTCTGGAATTTTTTGGGTGGGTTTTTTGGGCGTGGCCAGGTGAGGGCGTGGCCCGGGCGGGGTGGGCGTGGCCAGGTGAGGTGGGCGTGGCCAAGGGCGCGCTCCACCCCCTTTAACCCCTTATAGAACCATTAAAAAATCACCAAAAACCCCAAAAATTGGAATTTTGGAGTATTTGGAGTGGGGATTTTGGGACGTGGCCAGGTGAGGGCGTGGCCCAGGTGCGATGGGCGTGTCCCAGGTGAGGTGGGCGTGGCCAAGGGCGTGTCCCATCCCCATTCAAGCCATAAAAATTATTAAAAAACCCCAAAAATTGGAATTTTGGAGTATTTGGAGTGGGGATTTTGGGACGTGGCCAGGTGAGGGCGGTGCCCAGGCGAGATGGGCGTGGCCAGGTGAGATGGGCGTGGCCAAGGGCGTGTCCCATCCCCATTCAAGCCATAAAAATTATTAAAAACCCCAAAAATTGGAATTTTGGAGTATTTTTTGCGGGGTTTTTGGGCGTGGCCAGGTGAGGGCGTAGCCAGGTGCGGTGGGGCGTGGCTACGGGCGTGTCCCATCCCCATTCAAGACATAAAAATTATTTAAAAACCCCAAAAATTGGAATTTTGGAGTATTTTTGCGGGTTTTTTGGTGTGGCCAGGTGAGGGCGTGGCCTGGCGCGGTGGGCGTGGCCTAGGGCGTGCCCCACCCCTTTCATTGTCATTCAAGCCACAAAAATGATTTAAAAACCCCAAAATTGGAATTTTGGAGTATTTTTGTGCTGGGGTTTTGGGCGTGGCCAGGTGAGGGCGTAGCCAGGTGCAGTGGGCGTGGCCAATGTCCTACCCCACCTCCTTTAAAACCCTTTTAAAGCCATAAAAATCACCAAAAAACCCAAAAATTGGAATTTTGGAGTATTTTTTGTGGGTTTTTTTGGGCGTGGCCAGGTGAGGGCGTGTCCCAGGTGCGGTGGGCGTGGCCTGGCGCGGTGGGCGTGGCCACGGGCGCGCCCCACCCCCTTTCATTGTCACTCAAGCCACAAAATTATTTAAAAACCCCAAAAATTGGAATTTTGGAGTATTTGGAGCGGGGTTTTTGGGCGTGGCCAGGTGAGGGCGTGGCCCAGGTGCGGTGGGCGTGGCCAGGCGCGGTGGGCGTGGTTACCCAGCTTGAGCAGCCAGCCCTCCCTGTCGGGGTTGAAGAAGGTGTGCGCCAGGTCGTTGCCGTCGTCCTCGGGGATCTTGAAGGGCTCCGAGCGGATGCTCTCGTAGAGGTTCTGCAGTTGGGGAAATTTGGGGAAATTTGGGAAAATTCAGAAAAATTCGGGGGATTTTGGGGTCCTGGGAGGGGCTGGGAGAGGGTTTGTGGGGATTTTGGAGGAATTTGGGGGATTTTTGGGGGATTTTGGGAGGAATTTCGGAATTTTGGGGAATTTGAGGGATTTTGGGGGAAATTTGGGGATTTAAAGGGTCTGGGGAGGATTTTGGGGATTTTTGGGAAAATTTGGGGGATTTTGGGGGAATTTGAGGGATTTTTGGGAATTTTTGGGGGATTTTGGGAAATTTGGGAGATTTTGTAGAATTTGGGGAATTCAGAGGATCTGGGCAATTTTGGGGGATTTTTGGGGAATTTGGGAGGAATTTGGGGATTTTTGGGATTTTAGAGGATTTTGGGGGGATTTTGGGAAAATTTTTGGGATTTTTGGAGGATTTGGGAGGAATTTGGGGAATTTTTGCAAATTTTGGGAGATTTTGGGGGATTTGGGGGGATTCAAAAGGTCTGGGGAGGATTTTGGGGATTTTGGGAGGAATTTCGGGAATTTTGGGGAATTTGAGCGATTTTGGGGAAATTTAGGGGATTTAAAGGGTCTGGGGAGGATTTTGGGGGATTTTTGGTGGATTTGGAAGGAATTTTCGGGGATTTTTTGGGGGATTTTGGGAAAATTTGGGGGATTTTTGGAGGATTTGGGAGGAATTTGGGGAATTTTTTGCAAATTTTGGGAGAGTTTGGGGGATTTAGGGAAAATTTCAGAAATTTTATGGGGATTTGGGGAATTCAAAAGGTCTGGGGAGGATTTTTGGGGGATTTTTGGGAGAAATTTTGGGAATTTTTTGCTTATTTTGTGGGATTTTAGAGAAAATTTGGGGGATTTTGTAGGAATTGGGGGAATTCAGAGGATCTGGGGAATTTTGGGGGATTTTTGGGGGATTTGGGAGGAATGATTTGGGAGGAATTTGGGGATTTTTGGGCGTTTTAGAGGATTTTGGGGGATTTAGGGAAAATTTGGGGGATTTTTGGGGAAGTTTGGGGAATTCAAAAGGTCTGGGGAGGATTTGGGGGGATTTTGGGGAATTTTGGGAGTTTTGGGAGGATTTTGGGAGAATTTGGGTGGTTTTTGGGAGTTTTAGGGGATTTTGGGGATTTAGGGGAAAATTTGGGGAATTTTGGAGAAATTTGGGGGATTTTTGGGGAAATTTGGGGATTTTGGGAAATTTGGGGATTTTTGGGGGAAATTTCAGAGCAAGATAAAAGAGATTGGATATCCCCCAAAATTCCCATTTTTTCACCTTTTTCCCCCCAAAATTTCACCCAAATTTCGAGGCCACGCCCACTGACCACACCCACAACCACATCCTCACAGGCCACGCCCACAATTCCCCATTTAAACCACGCCCACTTAAGAAACCACCAACCAAAACCCCCCAAATTTCCTTAAAATTCCCATTTTTTCACCGTTTTCTCCCCAAATTTCACCTTCAACCCTCCCAAATTTCACCCAAAATTCGAGGCCATGCCCTCGACCACACCCACAACCACACCCTCATAGGCCACGCCCACATTTCCCCATTTAAACCACACCCACCTCCAACCACACCCACAGAATCTCCTCAAAACCCAAAAAAATTTTTTCACCGTTTTCTCCCCAAATTTCACCCAAATTTCTCCCAAATTTCACCCAAATTTCACCCAAATTTCTCCCAAATTTCTCCCAAATCTTGAGGTCCCGCCCCGGCCCCGCCCACCCTGAGCAGCTCCTCGGGCAGGTCCCAAACACCTCCAGATCACCCAATTTCCCACCTTTTTATCCCAAAAATTCCCATTTTTTCACTGTTTTCTCCCCAAATTTCACCCAAATTTCACCCAAATTTCACCCAAATTTTGAGGCCACGCCCCCCGGCCCCGCCCACCCCGAGCAGCTCCTCGGGCAGGTCCCAAACCTCCCATTCCCCACTTCTTCATCCCAAAATTCCCATTTTTCACCGTTTTCTCCCAAATTTCATCCAAATTTCACCCAAATTTGGAGGCCACGCCCTGACCACACCCTTGGCCCCGCCCACCCTGAGCAGCTCCTCGGGCAGGTCCCAAACCTCCCATTTCCCACTTCTTCATCCCAAAATTCCCATTTTTCACCGTTTTCTGCCCAAATTTCATCCAAATTTCACCCAAATTTCTCCCAAATTTCACCCAAATTTGGAGGCCACGCCCCCGACCACACCCCCTGGCCACGCCCACCCTGAGCAGCTCCTCGGGCAGGTCCCAAACCTCCCATTTCCCACTTCTTCATCCCCAAATTCCCATTTTTTCACCGTTTTCTCCCCAAATTTCACCCAAATTTCACCCAAATTTCACCCAAATTTTGAGGCCACGCCCCCGGTCCCGCCCCCGGCCCCACCCACCCTGAGCAGCTCCTCGGGCAGGTCCCAAACACCTCCAGACCACCCAATTTCCCACCTTTTTATCCCAAAAATTCCCATTTTTTCACCGTTTTCTCCCCAAATTTCACCCAAATTTCACCCAAATTTTGAGGCCACGCCCCGGCCCCGCCCACCCTGAGCAGCTCCTCGGGCAGGTCCCAAACCTCCCATTTCCCACTTCTTCATCCCAAAATTCCCATTTTTTCACCGTTTTCTCCCCAAATTTCACCCAAATTTCACCCAAATTTGGAGGCCACGCCCCGACCACACCCCTTGGCCCCGCCCACCCTGAGCAGCTCCTCGGGCAGGTCCCAAACCTCCCATTTCCCACTTCTTCATCCCAAAATTCCCATTTTTCACCGTTTTCTCCCCAAATTTCATCCAAATTACACCCAAATTACACCCAAATTTCACCCAAATTTGGAGGCCACGCCCCCGGCCCCGCCCCCGGCCCCGCCCACCCTGAGCAGCTCCTCGGGCAGGTCCCAAACCTCCCATTTCCCACCTGTTCATCCCAAAATTCCCATTTTTTCACCGTTTTCTCCCCAAATTTCACCCAAATTTCACCCAAATTTGGAGGCCACGCCCCCTGACCACACCCTTGGCCCCGCCCACCCTGAGCAGCTCCTCGGGCACGTCCCAAACACCTCCAGACCACCCACTTCCCACCTTTTTATCCCAAAAATTCCCATTTTTTCACCGTTTTCTGCCCAAATTTCACCCAAATTTCACCCAAATTTCACCCAATTTTTGAGGCCACGCCCCTGACCACACCCTTAGCCCCGCCCACCCTGAGCAGCTCCTCGGGCACGTCCCAAACCTCCCATTTCCCACTTCTTCATCCCAAAATTCCCATTTTTTCACCGTTTTCTCCCCAAATTTCACCCAAATTTCACCCAAATTTCACCCAAATTTCACCCAAATTTGGAGGCCACGCCCCCGGCCCCGCCCCGGCCCCGCCCACCCTGAGCAGCTCCTCGGGCAGGTCCCAAACACCTCCAGACCACTCAATTTCACACCTTTTATCCCAAAATTCCCATTTTTTCACCGTTTTCTCCCCAAATTTCACCCAAATTTGGAGGCCACGCCCCGGCCCCGCCCCCGGCCCCGCCCACCCTGAGCAGCTCCTCGGGCAGGTCCCAAACACCTCCAGACCACTCAATTTCACACCTTTTATCCCAAAATTCCCATTTTTTCACCGTTTTCTCCCCAAATTTCACCCAAATTTCGAGGCCACGCCCCGGCCCCGCCCCCCGGCCCCGCCCACCCTGAGCAGCTCCTCGGGCAGGTCCCAAACCTCCCATTTCCCACTTCTTCATCCCAAATTCCCATTTTTTCACCGTTTTCTGCCCAAATTTCATCCAAATTTCACCCAAATTTCTCCCAAATTTCACCCAAATTTCGGAGGCCACGCCCCCGGCCCCGCCCACCCTGAGCAGCTCCTCGGGCACGTCCCAAACCTCCCATTCCCCACTTCTTCATCCCAAAATTCCCATTTTTTCACCGTTTTCTCCCCAAATTTCATCCAAATTTCACCCAAATTTCACCCAAATTTGGAGGCCACGCCCCGGCCCCGCCCACCCTGAGCAGCTCCTCGGGCAGGTCCCAAACACCTCCAAACCTCCCATTTCCCACTTCTTCATCCCAAAATTCCCATTTTTTCACCGCTTTCTCCCCAAATTTCACCCAAATTACACCCAAATTACACCCAAATTTCACCCAAATTTCACCCAAATTTGAGGCCACGCCCCTGACCACACCCCTGGCCCCGCCCACCCTGAGCAGCTCCTCGGGCAGGTCGCCGCCGTCGTTGATGCCGCGGTTCATGGCCACGAAGCGCTCGGCCGACGGCTTGTCCCGCACGTTGGGGTTGTGCAGGCTCGTGTTGAGCATGATGACGGCGAAGGAGAGCACGTAGCAGGTGTCTGCAGGTGAGACAGGTGTGCACAGGTGTGCACAGGTGAGATACAGGTGAGACACAGGTGAGATACAGGTGAGACACAGGTGAGACACAGGTGAGACACAGGTGAGACACAGGTGAGATACAGGTGAGACACAGGTGAGATACAGGTGAGACACAGGTGAGACACAGGTGAGATACAGGTGTGAGATACAGGTGAGACACAGGTGAGACACAGGTGAGACACAGGTGAGACACAGGTGAGATACAGGTGTGAGATACAGGAGATACAGGTGAGATACAGGTGAGATACAGGTGAGACACAGGTGAGATACAGGTGAGACACAGGTGAGACTGATACAGGTGAGATACAGACACAGGTGAGCTACAGGTGAGATACAGGTGAGATACAGGTGAGATACAGGTGAGATACAGGTGAGACACAGGTGAGACACAGGTGAGATACAGGTGAGACACAGGTGAGATACAGGTGAGACAGGTGAGACACAGGTGAGACACAGGTGAGACACAGGTGAGATACAGGTGAGACACAGGTGAGACACAGGTGAGATACAGGTGAGACACACGTGAGATACAGGTGAGACACAGGTGAGGTACAGGTGAGACACAGGTGAGATACAGGTGAGACACAGGTGAGGTACAGGTGAGATACAGGTGAGAACAGGTGAGATACAGGTGAGATACAGGTGAGACAGGTGAGACACAGGTGAGATACAGGTGAGACACAGGTGAGACACAGGTGAGATACAGGTGAGGTACAGGTGAGACACAGGTGAGGTACAGGTGAGATACAGGTGAGAACAGGTGAGATACAGGTGAGATACAGGTGAGACACAGGTGAGATACAGGTGAGATACAGGTGAGATACAGGTGAGACACAGGTGAGAACAGGTGTGCACAGGTGAGAGACAGGTGAGATACAGGTGAGATACAGGTGAGACACAGGTGAGACACAGGTGAGATACAGGTGAGACACAGGTGAGACAGGTGTGCACAGGTGAGATACAGGTGAGACACAGGTGAGATACAGGTGAGACACAGGTGAGGTACAGGTGAGATACAGGTGAGAACAGGTGAGATACAGGTGAGACACAGGTGAGATACAGGTGTGAGATACAGGTGAGACAGGTGTGCACAGGTGAGATACAGGTGAGACACAGGTGAGACACAGGTGAGATACAGGTGAGGTACAGGTGAGACACAGGTGAGGTACAGGTGAGATACAGGTGAGAACAGGTGAGATACAGGTGAGAACAGGTGAGATACAGGTGAGATACAGGTGAGACACAGGTGTGAGATACAGGTGAGACACAGGTGAGACACAGGTGAGACACAGGTGAGACACAGGTGAGATACAGGTGAGACACAGGTGAGACAGGTGTGCACAGGTGAGATACAGGTGAGACACAGGTGAGACACAGGTGAGATACAGGTGAGGTACAGGTGAGACACAGGTGAGGTACAGGTGAGATACAGGTGAGAACAGGTGAGATACAGGTGAGAACAGGTGAGATACAGGTGAGATACAGGTGAGACACAGGTGTGAGATACAGGTGAGACACAGGTGAGACACAGGTGAGACACAGGTGAGACACAGGTGAGATACAGGTGAGACACAGGTGAGATACAGGTGAGACACAGGTGAGACACAGGTGTGAGATACAGGTGAGATACAGGTGAGACACAGGTGAGACACAGGTGAGATACAGGTGAGACACAGGTGAGACACAGGTGAGATACAGGTGAGACACAGGTGAGACACAGGTGAGATACAGGTGAGACACAGGTGAGACACAGGTGAGATACAGGTGAGATACAGGTGAGATACAGGTGTCTAGAGATGAGACAGGTGTGCACAGGTGGGACAGGTGAGAGCTCAGGTGTGCTCCTGTCCCACCCAGGTGTGTCCCTGTGCCACCCAGGTGTGAGGCTGGGTCAGCTGAGGTGTGTCTGTGTGAGCTCAGGTGTGTCCCCAGGTGTGTCAGGGCTGTACCCAGGTGTGTTACCTGCCCCAGGTGTGTGTTACCTGCCCCAGGTGTGTTACCTGTCCCAGATGTGTTACCTGTCCCAGGTGTGTTACCTGTGCCCAGGTGTCTGTTACCTGCCTCAAGTGTGTGTTACCTGTGCCAGGTGTGTGTTACCTGTGCCCAGGTGTGCGTTACCTGTGCAGGTGAACACCCCCGGGTTGCACAGGCAGTAGCGCTGGGTGTATCAGGGCTGTGCCCAGGTGTGCGTTACCTGTCCCAGGTGTGTGTTACCTGTCCCCAGGTGTGTGTTACCTGTCCCAGGTGTGCGTTACCTGTGCAGGTGAACACCCCCGGGTTGCACAGGCAGTAGCGCTGGGTGTGTTACCTGTGCCCAGGTGTGTTACCTGTGCCCAGGTGAGCCCAGGTGTGCGCTACCTGTGCAGGTGAACACCCCGGGTTGCACAGGCAGTAGTGCTGGGTGTGTTACCTGTGCCCAGGTGAGCCCAGGTGTGTTACCTGTCCCAGGTGTGTGTTACCTGTCCCCAGGTGTGTGTTACCTGTCCCAGGTGTGCGTTACCTGTGCAGGTGAACACCCCGGGTTGCACAGGCAGTAGCGCTAGGTGTTACCTGTGCCCAGGTGTATTACCTGTTCCAGGTGTGCATTACCTGTGCCCAGGTGTGTGTTACCTGTCCCAGGTGTGTGTTACCTGTCCCAGGTGTGTTACCTGTGCCCAGGTGTGCGTTACCTGTGCAGGTGAACACCCCCGGGTTGCACAGGCAGTAGAGCTGCGCCGAACGCCTCCATCATCCGGTCGATTTTCTGCGCCTCCCCCGGCAGCCGGAAACTCCACAGGAACTGCCTGGAACCCCAAAAACACACCTGAGACCCCAAAAACACACCTGAGACCCCAAAGACACACCTGAGACACACCTGGGATGCCAAAAACACACCTGAGACACACCTGGGACACACCTGGGAAACACCTGGGACCCCAAAACCACACCTGAGACACACCTGGGACCCCAAAATAACACACCTGGAATCCCAAAAAACACCTGAGACACACCTGAGACCCCAAAACACACCTGAGACACACCTGAGACACACCTGGGACACACCTGGAATCCCAAAAACACACCTGGGACACACCTGGGGACCCCAAAAACCACACCTGAGACACACCTGAGACCCCAAAACACACCTGGGATCCCAAAAACACACCTGAGACACACCTGGAATCCCAAAAAACACACATGGAAATCCCAAAATAACACACCTGCAATTCCCAAAACCACACCTGAGACACACCTGGGATTTCCAAAATAACACACCTGAGACACACCTGGGACCCCAAAAACACACCTGAGACCCCAAAATAACGCACCTGGGATTGCCTAAAACACACCTGGAATCCAAAAAACACACCTGAAACCCCAAAAACACACCTGAGACACACCTGGGACCCCAAAATAACACATCTGGAATCCCAAAACACACCTGAGACTCCAAAATAACACACCTGAGACACTCCTGGGATTCCCTAAAACACACCTGAGACACACCTGGGACACACCTGGGACCCCAAAAACACCTGAGAAACACATGAGACCCCAAAATAACACACCTGGGATCCCAAAAACACACCTGAGACACACCTGGGACCCCAAAATAACACACCTGGAATCCCAAAAACACCTGAGACTCCAAAATAACACACCTGAGACCCAAAATAACACACCTGCAATTCCCAAAACCACACCTGAGACACACCTGGGATTTCAAAATAAGACACCTGAGACACACCTGGGACCCCAAAAACACAACTGAGACCCCAAAATAACACACCTGGGATTGCCTAAAACACACCTGGAATCCAAAAAACACACCTGAAACCCCAAAAACACACCTGAGACACACCTGGGACCCCAAAATAACACACCTGGAATCCCAAAAACACACCTGAGACTCCAAAATAACACACCTGAGACACTCCTGGGATTCCCTAAAACACACCTGAGACACACCTGGGACCCACCTGGGGACACACCTGGGACCCCAAAAACACCTGAGAAACACATGAGACCCCAAAATAACACACCTGGGATCCCAAAACACACCTGAGACACACCTGGGACCCCAAAATAACACACCTGGAATCCCAAAAAACACACATGGAAATCCCAAAATAACACACCTGAGACCCCAAAACACACCTGAGACACACCTGGGATTCCCAAACCACACCTGAGACTCCAAAATAACACACCTGAGATTCCCTAAAAACACACCTGCAATTCCCAAAAAACACACCTGGGGTTCCAAAAACACACCTGAGATTCCCAAAAAACACACCTGAGACCCCAAAATAACACACCTGAGATTCCAGAATAACACACCTGGGATGGCCTAAAACACACCTGGGATGGCCTAAAACACACCTGGAATTCCCAAAAAACACACCTGAGATTCCCAAAAAAACCTCTCCTGCAATTCCCAAAAAACACACCTGGAATCCCAAAGAACACACCTGGAATCCCAAAAAACACACCTGAGATTCCCAAAAACCACAGCTGAGATTCCCAAAAACACATCTGAGATTCTCAAAACCACAGCTGAGATTCCAAAAAACCACACCTGGAATTCCCAAAATAACACACCTGGAATTCCCAAAAACATACCTGGAATCCTAAAAAAAACCCCACACCTGGAATTGCCAAAAAATTCGCCTTGGGCATCCCAAATGCACCTGGGAGACCCCAAACCTCACCTGAGCTATCCCAAAATGCACCTGGCAACCCCCAGGTGTGCCCAGGTGTGCCCCCACCCCACCAGGTGTGCCCAGGTGTGCCCAGGTGAGTCCCCAGGTGAGTCCCCACCCCCAGGTGTGCCCAGGTGTGCCCAGGTGACTCCCACCCCCCAGGTGTGCCCAGGTGAGTCCCCACCCCCAGGTGAGTCCCCACCCCCACAGGTGTGCCCAGGTGAGCCCCCACCCCCCAGGTGAGCCCAGGTGAGTCCCCAGGTGAGTCCCCACCCCCAGGTGAGTCCCCACCCCCAGGTGTGCCCAGGTGTGCCCCCACCCCACAGGTGTGCCCAGGTGAGCCCCACCCCCCAGGTGAGTCCCCACCCCCAGGTGAGTTCCCACCCCCAGGTGAGTCCCCAGGTGTGCCCAGGTGAGCCCCCACCCCCAGGTGAGTCCCCAGGTGTGCCCAGGAGAGCCCCCACCCCCAGGTGTGCCCAGGTGAGTCCCCACCCCCAGGTGTGCCCAGGTGAGTCCCCACCCCCAGGTGAGCCCAGGTGAGCCCAGGTGAGCCCCACCCCCAGGTGTGCCCAGGTGAGTCTCCACCCCCAGGTGTGCCCCAGGCGTGCCCAGGAGAGCCCCCAACCCCCAGGTGAGTCCCCAGGTGAGTCCCCACCCCCAGGTGAGTCCCCACCCCCAGGTGTGCCCAGGTGAGCCCCACCCCCAGGTGTGCCCAGGTGTGCCCAGGTGAGTCCCCAGGTGAGTCCCCGCCCCAGGTGAGCCCCGCCCGCTCACCTGAGCGCCTGCACCAGGTTGAGGTCGGTGAACTCGTGCAGGTCGACGAAGGCGTGCAGCACGCCCAGGTTGAACTCCTCCCTGGGGGGCGGGGCCGCGCTGTCAATCATCCGTGGCCACGCCCCACCCCTCATCAGCCCGACACTGTCAATCATCCGTGGCCACGCCCCAGCCACTCACCAGCCCGCCCCTGTCAATCATCCGTGGCCACGCCCCACCCACTCACAGCCCATCCCTGTCAATCATCCGCGGCCACGCCCACCCACTCACAGCCCATCCCTGTCAATCATCCGCGGCCACGCCCACCCTCTCACCAGCCCGTCTCTGTCAATCATCCGTGGCCACGCCCACCTCCTCACCAGCCCGCTCCTGTCAATCATCCGTGGCCACGCCCCTCACCACCCCGCCCATGTCAATCATCCGTGGCCACGCCCAGGCACTCACCAGCCCGTCCCTGTCAATCATGCATGACCACGCCCCGTCCCTGTCAATCATCCGTGGCCACGCCCCACCCCTCATTCACCCACTCACCAGTCCACCCCCGTCAATCACTGCCTGCCACGCCCACCCCTGTCAATCATTCCGAACCACGCCCAGCCCTGCCAATCACGCTGGGACCAGCTTTGGCCACGCCCACAGGCTGAAATTAGCCCCGCCCACCTGCTGTCAATCATCTGTGCCCCCATCCCAGCACTCCCAGTTCACTCCCAGTCCCTCCCAGTTTGATCCCAATCCCTCCCACTATGTCCCAGTCCCTCCCGGTCCCATCCCAGTCCCCTCCCAGTCCATCCCAGCTTATCCTAGTCCCTCCCAGTTTATCCCAGTCCCTCCCAGTTTGTCCCAATCCTCCCAATCCCCCCAGTCCCTCCCAGTCTCTCCCAATCCCTCCCAATCCCCTCCCAGTCCATCCCAGATCCCTCCCAGTCCGTCCCAGTTTATCCCAGTCTCTCCCAATCCATCCCAGTCCCTCCCAGTTTGTCCCAATCCTCCCAGTCCCTCCCAGTCCATCCCAGTCCCTCCCAATCCCCCCAGTCCCTCCCACTCCTCCCAGTCCCCTCCCAGTCACTCCCAGTCCATCCCAGTCCCTCCCAATCCTCTCCCAGTCCCTCCCAGTCCATCCCAGTTTATCCTAGTCCCTCCCAGTTTATCCCAGTCCCTCCCAGTTTGTCCCAATCTCCTCCCAATCCCTCCCAGTCTGTCCCAGTTTATCCCAGTCCCTCCCAGTCCCACCCAATCCCATCCCAGCCCCTCCCAGTCCCTCCCAATCCCTCCCAGTCCATCACAGTTTATCCCAGTCCCTCCCAGTTTGTCCCAATCCTCCCAGTCCCTCCCAGTCCATCCCAGTCTATCCTAATCCCTCCCAGTCCATCCCAGTCCCTCCCAGCCTATCCCAGTCCATCCCAATCCCCTCCCAGTTCCTCCCAATCCCTTCCCAGTCCCTCCCAGTTTATCCTAGTCCCTCTCAGTTTATTCCAATCCCCTCCCAGTCACCTCCCAATCCCTCCCCCAGTCCCTCCCAGTCCCTCCCAGTCTCTCCCAGTCACTCCCAATCCCCTACCAGTCCATCCCAGATCCCCTCCCAGTCAGTCCCAGTTTATCTCAATCCCTCCCAGTCCATCCCAGTCCCACCCAATCCCATCCCAGCCCCTCCCAGTTTATCCCAGTCCATCCCAGTCCTCCCAGTCCCCCCAATCCCCTCCCAGTCCCCCCCAATCCCCTCCCAGCCCCTCCCAGTCCCCCCAATCCCCTCCCAGTCTCTCCCAGTCCCTCCCAATCCCTCCCAGTCCCCCCAATCCCTCCCAGTCCCTCCCAGTCCACTCAATTCCATCCCAGTCCCACCCAATCCCATCCCAGTCCCTCCCAGTCCCTCCCAGTCCCTCCCAGTCCATCCCAATCCTCTCCCAGTTTATCCCAGTCCCCCAGTCCCTCCCAGTCCATCCCAGTTTATCCCAGTCCCTCCCAGTTTGTCCCAATCCCCTCCCAGTCCCCTCCCAGTCCCACTCAATTCCATCCCAGTCCCACCCAATCCCATCCCAGTCCCTCCCAGTCCATCCCAGTCCCTCCCAATCCCCTCCCAGTCCATCCCAGTCCCTCCCAGTCCCTCCCAATCCCCTCCCAGTTCCTCCCAGTCCCACCCAATCGCCCCCCAGTCCCTCCCAGTCCCTCCCAGTCCCTCCCAGTCCCTCCCAATCCCCTCCCAGTCCATCCCAGTTTATCCCAGTCCCTCCCAGTCCATC
>JAKWBO010001410.1:0-14401 GCA_034336685.1 Luscinia luscinia
GGAAAGTGGTTCTCCCAAATTCTCCCTAATTTTCTTCCCGCAAATTACTTACCCCAAATTCTTCCCAAATCCTTCCAAAATTTCTTCCCAAATTCTTCCCAAATTTCTTCTCCTAAATTCTTCCCCAAAATTCTTTCCCAAATTTATTCCCAAATTTTCCCAAATTTTATCTCTGAATTTCTTTAAAATTCTCTAAATTTCCTTTCCCTCACTCCCTAATTCCCCCGATTTCCCCATTTCCAATCCCCAAAATTCCTGTTTTCTGCCCCAAATTCTCCCTGATCTTTCACTGGAGCCCCCATCTAGATTCTCCCCAAAATTCCCCATCCCAAATTCTCCTGTCCCCATATCCCAAATTCCCTTTTCCCCAAATCCCAAATCCCGGGCCCAGGTAATCCTTTTTCCTCTATCCCAAATTCCCCAAATTCCTCCAAAATTCCCAAAAATCTCCCCTACCTCCCTAAATTCCCTAAAATTCCCCTTAAAATTCCTCAAAATTCCCCAAAAATTCCTCAAATTCCCCCAAATCCCCCCTGTACCTCCCCCAAATTTTCCAAAAATTCCCCAAAAATTCCCCAAAATTCCCCTAGTATCCCCCAAAATTCCTCCAAAATTCCCCAAAATTCCCTCAAAACTCCCCCAAAATTCCCCAAAATCCCCCAAAATTCCCCCCAAATTCCTCAAACTCCCCAAAAAATTCCCCCAAAATCCCCCAATTTTCCCCAAGAATTCCCAAAAATTTTCCCAAAGAATTCCCCCAAAGATTCCCCAAAATTCTCCAAAAGTTTCCCCAGAATTTCCCCAGAATTTCAGAATTTTCTCTACTGTACCTCCCCAAATTTTTGTGGGGAGTTGAGGAGTGAAATTCTGAGAGCCCGAATTTGGGGTCTGACCATAGTGCAGCGAGCGGGTCAGAGCCTGGGGGCGTCCTCGCTGATTTTGGGTCTCTAGGCCACCGCGGATTTTGGGGGTCTCCGGGACCCCAGCGGATTTTGGGGGTCTTGGGAGCCCCCCTGTGGATCTTGGGGCGTGTGACTAAAATCTCGGCTATAGCATCCTGAGGCAGAAAGAGCCAGGCTGGGGTAGGCGTAGAGACCCCCTGTTCCGGCAGAGCAGCGGGCACGGCTGCACTGCGGGGGCAACCTGAAATTAGCGATGAGACCCCCAAAAAATATCCTAAAATACAGGAGCGAAAAACCCCAAAACCCGCCTCAAAATAACCCAAAATAAACCAAAATAACCCAAAATAACCTCAAAATAACCCCAAAGCCCCCAAAAGTGGATGCTGCCTCTCCCCATTATGGCGCGGCACTGCGGGGCACTCTGGAAATTAGCGAGAGACCCCAAAAATCCCCTAAAAATACCTGCCCAAAATAACCCAAAATAACCCAAAATAACCCAAAATAACCCCAAAAACCCGCCCAAAATAACCCCAAAATAATCCCAAGAACCCCCAAAGTGGGTGCGCCTCCAAATTTATGGCGCAGCACTGCGGGGCACTCTGAAATTAGGGAGAGTCCCCAAAAAATCCTAAAAACGACCCGGAAAACAACAACAACAACAAAACCAAATAACCCCAAAACGAACAAAAACCATAAAAATTAAAAATTTTGGTCCCCCTAATTATGTCATAGGACTGAGGGGGACACCCCAAAATTAGGGAGCCCCTCAAAAAACTCCTAAAAACAGGATTAAAATTAAAAATCCACCCAAAATAACAAAAAATCCGCCCAAAATAACCCCAAAAAACCTCCAAAAACAACCCCCAGGAAAACTCCCTAAAATTAGGAGCCCCCAAAAAATCCTAAAAACCAGCCCTAAACCCAAAAAATCCTGCCCAAAATAACCCCAAAATCTCTCACAACAAACCTCCGAAAACCCCTTAAATAGGAGCTCCCTCAAAAAACCCCTAAAAATACCCAAATTTGGGGGATTTAAGTTTTGGGGGGTTTTTTGGGGGTCCCAGGAATTTTGGGGAGGGGCTTATGGGATTTTGGGGAGGGGATCTCAGATATTTGGGGGTTCTGGATTTTTGGGGGAGTTCCAGAACATTTTGAGGAGGGGGAGGAATCCGGAAATTTGGGGGTCCCTGAAAATTTTTGGGGGCCTCGGGACATTTTGGGGGCTCGATATTTTTAGGGGTCCCACTCCCATTTTTGGGGAATCTTCAGAACATTTTGGGGGTGGCACCCCAATATTTTAGGAGGGATCCAAAGTGGATCCAGATTTTGGGGGTCCCTGAAATTTTGGGGATCCAGGACATTTTTAGGTCCCAGCCCCATTTTGGGGCCGATCCAGGATATTTTGGGAGGGTCCAGGATGAGATCCTGACATTTGGGGGCACCCAAAGCGGATCCAGATTTTTGAGGGAACCCAGAACATTTTTGGGGGGATCCAGGACATTTTTTGGGGGTCGCTGAGTTTTTTGGGGGTCCTAGCCCCATTTTGGGGCCAATCCAGGACATTTTGGGAGGGTCCAGAAGAAATCCCGACATTTGGGGACACCCAAGGAGGATCCAGATTTTGGGGGATCCAGGTCACTTTTTTGGGGAACCCAGAACATTTTTGGGGAGTCCCTGAGTTTTTGGGGGCGTCCTAACCCCATTTTTGGGGCCAATCCAGGACATTTGGGGAGGGTCCAGAATGAAATCCCGACATTTAGGGGACACCCAAAGTGAATCCAGATTTTTGGGGGACCCAGGACATTTTGGACGGTCCCTGAATTTTTTTGGGGGAGATCCAGGACATTTTTTGGGGAGTCCCAGACACTTTTGGGGGAGTCCCTGAATTTTTGGGATGGATCCAGGACATTTTTGGGGGGTCCCAGCCCCATTTTGGGGCAAATCCAGGACATTTATGGAGGGTCCAGAATGGAAATCCCAACATTTTGGGGGACACCCAAAGCGGATCCAGATTTGTTGAGGGAACCCAGAACATTTTTGGGGGATCCAGGACATTTTTTGGGGGTCCCTGAGTTTTTGGGGGGGTCCTAACCCCATTTTGGGGCCAATCCAGGATATTTGGGGAGGGGTCCAGGATGAGATCCTGACATTTTGGGGGCACCCAAAGCGGATCCTGATTTTTGAGGGAACCCAGAACATTTTTTGGGGATTCAGGACATTTTTTGGGGGTCCTGAGTTTTTGGGGGTCCCAGCCCCATTTTGGGGCCAATCCAGGACATTTTGGGGGTCCAGGATGAAATCCCTACATTTGGGGGACACCCAAAGCGGATCCAGATTTTTGAGGGAACCCAGAACATTTTTTGGGGGATCCAGGCCATTTTTTGGTGGATCCAGGACATTTTTTGGGGGTCCCTGAGTTTTTGGGGGTCCCAGCCCCATTTTGGGAGCAAATCCAGGACATTTTGGGGAGAATCCAGAATGAAATCCCAACATTTTGGGGGACACCCAAAGCGGATCCAGATTTTTGAGGGAATCCTGGACATTTTTGGGGTTCCAGGCCATTTTTTGGGGCGGTCCCTGATAATTTTGGGGGCTCCCTGATTTTTTGGGGGTCGCTGCCCCGTTTTCGGGCGGCCCCGCTCGCCGGTTCCCAGCGCCGCCGGGGCCCTCTGTTTATGTTGCGAATTCCCGGCGTTTTCCAGCGGGACCCGATGAGCTCATGGAGCTGCGTGGGTGGGATTGGGGCCCTCCTTCCCCGAGCCCCAAAAACAAAAAATCCCCACCCCAAAAACCCCAAAAACCCCAAAAACCCCAAAAAAACCCTCCCCAAAAAAGCGCTGTGGGCAAAGAAACCCCCAAAATAAAAAAAAAAACCCACCCGAAAATAAAATAAAACAAGCAGGAAAAGAGGTTTGGGGGGAATTTGGGGTTTTTTTGGGAGATCCCGCCCCTAAAAGTGCTCGTGGGGATTTTGGGGATTTTGGGATTTTGGGATTTGGGAGGACAAAATGTCCTGGGAATGCAAAACCCACCCCCCAACGGCGAGATCCCAAAATTCGTGGGGTTGTCAAATATTTCCCGCACCCCTAAAGGGAATTTTGGGGTGTTGGAGACCCCAAACCCCAAAATCCTGCCTGGACCCCAGAATTTCCCCGGTGTCCTAAAAGTTCCCGCACCCCAAAATGTCTCAAACATCCCCCGGATCCCAAAATCCTCCTGAACCCCAAATCCATCCCCAAATCCCAAAATCCTCCTGAACCCCAAATTCACTCCCGTATCCAAAATTTCTCCCTCCACCTCAAAATCCTCTCAAATCCCAAATCCCCCAGCACCCCAAAATCCCCAAATCCCAACCCCCAATCCCAAATTTCTCCTTTCCAAAACTTTGGGATCCCAAACCCTAAATCCCCAACCCCCCCAAATTCTCTCAAAATCTCTCGAACTCCCCAAAACCCTCCCAAACTCGCCAAAATCCCCCAAATCCCCCAAATTCCCACAAAATCCCCCAAAATCCTTCAAACCCCGAAATCCCCAAGCTCCCCCAAAATCCCCTAAAGCCCCCCAAACTCCCCAAGTGCCTTCAGTGTCCTAGAAGCCCCTCCAAATCCCCCAGGAATTCCCTCAAACCCTCCAAACCTCCCAAAGCCCCCTAAATCCCCTAGAGCCCTCCCAAAGCTCCCCAAATTCCCCCTGAAGCCTCCCGAACCCCTCAAGCCTCCTCAGAACTCCCCAAACCCTCCAAATCCCCAAAATCCCCCAAAATTCCCCCAAAATCCCTCAAACCCTCCCAAAATCCCCGACCCCTAAATCCCCCAAACCCTCCCAAAATCCTCCAAACCCTCTCAAAATCCCCTACCCCCCCCAAAACCCCCCAAACCCTCCCAACCTCCCCGAAAATCTCCCCAAAATCCCCCAAGCTCCCTAAATCCCCCAACCCCTCCCAAATTCCTCCCAAACCCCGAGCCCCCAGATCCCCCGCACTGACCGAGGCCTGAAGCCGCTGCCCGGGGGCTCCCGGCCGCTCTCCAGCTCCACGGTGCCGTTGTCACTTTGTCCCCCCGGGTGGCCGCGGGGGAGACACTCGGGCCCGCAGCGACCCCCGGGGCAGCAGCGGGGCGAGAAGCGGAGCCGGAGCCGGGGCTGGACCCCTGGGGGCGAGCGGAGAGCCGGGCCGGGCAGAGCCAGGAGGGCGGCATGAGCAGCAGCGCGGGGCCCATGGCCACGGGGGGACACGGAGGGGACACGGACACGGGGGGACACGGACACGGGGGGACACGGAGGAACCGCCCTGGGGTGGGGCCATGGGGGCGGGAAACCCCGGGTGGGGCTGAGCATCGCTCCACCCCCTGGGGCGGGGGACATTGGGGGACACGGGATGGAGTGGGGGACACTGGGGACACGAGATGGAGTGGGGGGACACAGGGGGACATGGGGAACACAGGATGGAGTGGGGACACGGGGTGGACACGGGATGGAGTGGGGGACACGGGACGGAGTGCGGGACACGGGAGGACACGGGGGACATTGGAGGGACACGGGGACATGGAGGATACGGGGGATATGGGGGGACACGGGGGACATTGGGAGGACATTGGGGACACAGGGGGACATTGGGGGAACGGGGAATGGGGGGACACGGGACACGGCGGGACAAGGAGGGACACGGGGGGACACGGGGGGGACACGGGATGGAGTGGAGGACACTGGGGGACACGGGGGACACGGGGGACACGGGATGGAGTGGGGGACACGGAGGACACGGGGGACACGGGGGACACAGGGGGACACGGGACGGAGTGGGGGGACACGGGGACACGGGGACACGGGGGACATAGGACACCGGGGACACGGGGGACACCGGGAGTGCAGGGACACATGGGGACACGGGGAGACATTAGGGAGGGACATTGGGGGGACACGGGGGGACACGGGGGACACGGGGGACACGGGATGGAAGTGGGGGACACGGGGGACACGGGGGACATTGGGGACACGGGATGGAGTGGGGGGACACGGGGGAACACAGGGGGACATTGGGGACACGGGATGGAGTGGGGACACGGGGGACACAGGGAGGGACACGGGGACACGGGGGACACGGGACGGAGTGCGGGGACACGGGGGGACACGGGGGGGATATCAGGGGACATTGGAGATATGGGGGGACACACGGGGGACACGGGGGGACATTGGGGATATGGGGGACACGGGGGACCCGGGGGACATGGGGGTTCATGAGGGGGACACGGGGGACCCGGGGGACACGGGGGGACACGGGGGACAACGGGGACACGGGACGGCGTGGGGGACACGGGGGACACGGGGGACACGGGATGGAGTGGGGGATACACGGGGACACGGGATGGAGTGGGGGGACACGGGGGACACGGGGACACGGGGGACACGGGATGGAGTGGGGGACACGGGGGACACGGGGGACACGGGATGGAGTGGGGGACACGAGGGACACGGGGGACACCGGACAGAGTGCGGGGACATGGGGGGACATTGGGGGGGACGTGGGACAAGGAGGGACACGGGGGACACGGGGACAAGGAGGGACACGGGGGGCGACAAGGACAGGGGGGGACACGGGCGGTAAACGGAGGGGCACACAGAGGACAGATCGGGACACGGGGACACTCGTGACAAAGAGCCGGTGACATGGGGGGACACGACTGTGGACATGGGGGGACACTCGGGATCGAGGGGGGGACACGGAGGGACACAGGACAAGGCAGGGACACGGGGAACACGGGACAGAGTGGGGGGACACGGGACGCGACATGGGGGGACAATGGTGACAAGAGGGGGACAATGAGTGGGGACATGGGGGAACACGGCTGGGGACATGGGGGAGAAATGGGGCGACATTGGGGGACATTGGGGGACACGGGGGACACACATGGGACAGAGTGGGGGACACTCGGACAAGGAGGGCGACAAGGGGGACATGGGGGTGACAAAGGGGGACACGGTGAGGACAGGGGGACACGGGGCAAGGAGGACACGGGGGACATTGGGGGACACGGACAGAGCGGGGGACACTGGCAGCGACATGGGGGGACACTGAGTGACAAGAGGGGGACACGAGTGGGGACAAGAGGGGACACGAGTGGGGACACGAGGGGGACACTGGACAAGGAGGGGCTGACAAGGAGGATATGGGGGACACGGGGGGACATGGGGGGTGACAGAGGGGGACACGGGGCGCGAAATGAGGGGGACAAGGGTGACAAGAGGGGGACACGGACTACGGGGGAGGACGGGGGACACAGGGAACCCCAAGAGGGCGTGGGGGACACTGGGGGACAAAGGGGGACACTGGGGGACAAAGGGGGACACTGGGGGATCACGGGACATGTGGGGGGGTCAGGGACACCGGGGGTCACGCGGGACACGGGTGTCACCCCTCCCCCTGGTGCCGCACGTGCCACCCCGGGGTGGCGAGGGAAATGCCAGTGGTGCCAGCTGCCCTGCGGGATCCGGTGACAATGGGGACAGCGGGGACAGCTGGGGATGCGACTGGGGACACTGGGGACACTGGGGATACTGGGAGAGCCCGGATTGGGGACACTGGGGACAGCGGGGACAAAAAGGACACTGCTGGGGACACTGGGGATACTGGGAGAGCCCGGATTAGGGACACTGGGGACACTGGGGACACTGGAGAGCCCATACTGGGGATACTGGGGACACTGGGGACACTGCTGGGGACTCTGGGGATACTGGGGACACTGGGACAGCCCGGACTGGGGACACTGTGCACCCTGCCCCAGTCCATAATGGGGACACTGGGGACACTGGGGACACTGGGACACTGAGGACCCACCCCAGCCCATAATAGCCACTGGTGCCACTGGTGCCAGCTCATACTGGGGACACGGGGACACTACCCCAGTCCGTACTGGGGATACTGGGGACAATGGGGACACTGGGAGAGCCCGGACTGGGGACACTGAGGATCTATCCCAGCCCATACTGGTGCCACTGGTGCCACAGGTGCCAGCCCATACTGGGGACACTGGGGACCCTACCCCACCCCATACTGGTGCCACTGGTGCCAACCCATACTGGGGACACTGGTGCCAGTCCATACTGGGGACACTGGGGACCCCTACCCTACCCCATACTGGGGACACTGGTGCCAGCCCATACTGGGGACACTGGGGACCTACCCCACCCCATACTGGGGACACTGGTGCCAGCCCATACTGGGGACACTGGGGACCCTACCCCACCCCATACTGGGGACACTGGTGCCAGCTCATACTGGGGACACTGGGGACCCTACCCCACCCCATACTGGGGACACTGGTGCCACCCCATACTGGTGCCACTGGTGCCACTGGTGCCACCCCTCGGCGGTGACCCCACCCCAGCCCCGCTGCAGGCTGCGGAGGGGGGGGAGGGGAGGGGAAGGGGTGTGGGGGGGGTGTGGCCACCCCGATGTCACCGGGTGCCACCCGTGCCCGGGCCAGCAGGTTCCTCTGGCAGCGGCCACCGGAAGCGGCGCTGCCACCGCGATGCCACCGCGATGCCACCGCGATGCCACAGCGGTGTCACAGCGGTGTCACAGCGGTGCCACCCGTGCCACCAGGCAGAGCTGGCACTGTCCCCTGTCCCCTCCCCGCCCCAGCGCGGGGGCGCGGCCCTGGCCGGGGTCCCGCTGTCCCCGTTGTCGCCGCTGTCCCCGTGTCCCTCCGCCGTCCCCTTTGTCCCCGTTGTCGCCGCTGTCCCCTCCCGGGCCGGATCCGGGCGGGAATTGCTGCGCCCTGACTCAGGCCGGGCTCAGCCGGAATTTCTGCCCCGGCCGCCCCTCCCTGGCCGGGATCGCCGGGATCGCCGGGTCCGGGGCCAATAAATCCCGGGAGGGACCGGGACGGGCCCGGGACGGGACCGGGACAGGCGCGGGGACGGGGATGGAGCCGCTGGAGCTGCCAAGGGTAGGAGCGGGATGGGACTGGGAACTGGGAGGGAATTGGGAACTGGGATGGGACTGGGAGCCGGAGATTGTCGGTGTCAATAAATCCCGGGAGGGACTGGGACAGGGACAGGGACAGGGACAGGGACAGGGACAGGGACAGGGACGGGGACAGGGAGACAGGGACAGGGACGGAGCCGCTGGAGCTGCCCAGGGTAGGACTGGGAGGGAACTGGGATGGGACTGGGAACTGGGATCTCTGGAATCGCCGGCGCCAATAACTCCCGGGACGGGATGGGAGGGAACACAGGGACGGGAGGGACAGGGACAGGGACAGGGACGAGGGACAGGGACAGGGACAGGGACAGGGACGGGGACAGGGACGGACGGGACAGGGACAGGGACAGGGACAGGGACAGGGACAGGGACAGGGACAGGGACAGGGACGGGGACAGGGACAGGGACAGGGACAGGGACAGGGACAGGGACAGGGACGGGGACAGGGACAGGGACAGGGACAGGGACAGGAATGGAGCCGCTGGAGCTGCCCAGGGTAGAGATTCGACTGGGACTGGGATGGGATTGGGATCTCTATGGTGTCCCCAGGGATGTCCCTGTGATGTCCCCACAATGTCCCCGCAGGGTTCCCGCTGCTCCTCGGGGCCGGGGCTGTCCCCAGGACTGTCCCCAGGGCTGTCCCCATGTCCCCAGGGCTGTCCCCAGGGATGTCCCCAGGGCTGTCCCCATGTCCCCAGGGCTGTCCCCAGGGATGTCCCCAGGGCTGTCCCCATGTCCCCAGGGCTGTCCCCATGTCCCTGTGATGTCCCCGCGGGACTCCTGCTGCTCCTCGGGGCCGGGCTGTCCCCAGGGCTGTCCCCAGGGCTGTCCCCATGTCCCCGTGATGTCCCCGCAGGGTTCCTGCTGCTCCTCGGGGCCGGGGCTGTCCTCAGGGCTGTCCCCATGTCCCCAGGGCTGTCCCCAGGGCTGTCCCCATGTCCCTGTGATGTCCCCGCAGGAGTTCCTGCTGCTCCTCGGGGCCGGGGGCTGTCCCCAGGGCTGTCCCCAGGGATGTCCCCAGGGCTGTCCCCATGTCCCTGCGATGTCCCGCAGGGTTCCTGCTGCTCCTCGGGGCCAGGGCTGTCCGAGCTGTCCCCATGTCCCCAGGGATGTCCCCATGGTGTCCCCATGTCCCTGCGATGTCCCCGCAGGGTTTCCTGCTGCTCCTCGGGGCGGGGCTGTCCCCAGGGCTGTCCCCAGCGCTGTCCCCAGGGGTGTGAGGAGTGTGAGGCCTGGCTGGGCCCAGGGGCTCCCCGGCCGTGTCCCCACGGAGCCGCCGGCGGGAGCGGCGCCGGAGCCCCGAGGTACGGCCTGGGCACATCCCAAACCCCAAATCCTGAATCCCAACCCCAAATCGTGAATCCTGAATCCCAAACCCCAAATCCTGAATCCCAAACTCCAAATCCTGGTCCCAAACCCCAAATCCTGAATCCCAAACCCCAAATCCTGAACCCCAAACCCCAAATCCTGAATCCCAAACCCCAAATCCTGAATCCCAAACTCCAAATCCTGAACCCCAAACCCCAAATCCTGAATCCCAGACCCCAAATCCTGAATCCCAAACCCCAAATCCTGAAGCCCTAACCCTGAATCCCAAATCCCACATTCCACATCCCGATCCCAAATCCTGAGTCCTGCATCCTGATCCCAAATCCTAATCCTAAATCCCAACTCTCAAATCCCCAGTCCCAAATCCCAGTTCTCAAATCTCAAATCCCAAATCCAGAGTCCCCCACTGAGAATGACGTGTGCTGCCTGCCCCAATTCCAAACCCAAATCCCCAATCCCCAGTCTCAAATCCCAAATTCAAAAACCCAAATCCCAATGCCAATCCAAAATCTGAAATCCCCAATTCCCAAATCTCCGCTCCACACAGGACAATGTCTATTGCCTCTGCCTGTCCCAACCCCAACCCCAAATCCCAAATCTCAATCCCAAATCCCAAACCTTGATCCCAGAGCCCCTCACGGAGGATGACATGTACTGTCACTGCTTGTCCAATCCCAAATCCCAAATTTTGATCCCAAATCCCAAATTGCGATCCTGAATCCAGAGCCCCCCACGGAGGACAATGTCTATTGCTGCCACCTGTCCCAAGCCCAATCCCAATTCCAATCCCGATCCCGATCCCGATCCCAACCCCAAATCCCAAATTTTGAACCCAGAGCTCCCACGGACGACGACGTGTACTGCCTGTCCCAAATCCCAAATCCCAAATCCCAAATCCCAAATCCCAAATTTTGATCCCAAATCCCAAATTTGGATCCCAATCCAGAGCCCCCACAGAGACCCACGTGTATTGCCTGTCCCAAATCCCAAATCCCAAATCCCAAATCCCAAATCCCAAATTTGGATCCCAACGCAGAGCCCCCCACGGAGTACAGCGTGTGCTGCCTGTCCCAAATCCCAAATCCCAAATCCCAAATTTGTATCCCAACGCAGAGCCCCCACGGAGGATGACGGTACTGCCTGTCCCAAATCCCAAATCCCAAATCCCAAATCCCAAATCCCAAATTTGGATCCCAACCGCAGAGCCCCCACGGAGGACGACGTGTACTGCCTGTCCCAAATCCCAAATCCCAGATTTTGATCCCAAATCCCAAATTTGGATCCCAACCCAGAGCCCCCACGGAGGACGACGTGTACTGCCTGTCCCAAATCCCAAATCCCAAATCCCAAATCCCAAATCCCAAATTTGGATCCCAAATCCCAAATTTGGATCCCAATGCAGAGCCACCACGGAGGACAGCGTGTACTGCCTGTCCCAAATCCCAAATCCCAAATCCCAAATCCCAAATCCCAAATCCCAAATTTGATCCCAAATCTCAAATTTGGATCCCAATGCAGAGCCCACCACGGAGGGACGGCGTGTACTGCCTGTCCCAAATCCCAAATCCCAGATTTTGATCCCAATCCCCAATCCCAGAGCCCCCACGGAGGATGACGTGTACTGCCTGTCCCAAATCCCAAATCCCAAATCCCAGATTTTGATCCCAAATCCCCAATTCCAGAGCCCCCACGGAGGACGCACGGTACTGCCTGTCCCAAATCCCAAATTCCAAATCCCAAATCCCAAATCCCAGATTTTGATCCCAAATCCCCAATTCCAGAGCCCCCCACGGAGGACGGCGTGTACTCCCTGAATCCCAAATCCCAATTCCCAAATCCCAGATTTTGATCCCAAATCCCCAATCCCAGAGCCCCCCACGGAGGACGACGTGTACTACTTGTCCCAAATCCCAAATCCCAGATTTTGATCCGAAATCCCAAATTTGGATCCCAACGTAGGCCCCCCACGGAGGGACGAGCGTGTACTGCCTGTCCCAAATCCCAAATCCCAGATTTTGATCCCAAATCCCAAATCCCCAGAGCGCCCCACGGAGGACGACGTGTACTGCCTGTCCCAAATCCCAAATCCCAAATCCCAGATTTTGATCCCAAATCCCCAATCCCAGAGCCCCCCACGGAGGACGCAGCGTGTACTGCCTGTACCAAATCCCAAATCCCAAATCCCAAATCCCAAATCCCAAATTTGGATCCCAACCCAGAGCCCCCACGGAGGACGTACGGTACTGCCTGTACCAAATCCCAAATCCCAAATCCCAAATCCCAAATCCCAAATCCCAAATTTGGATCCCAACACAGAGCCCCACTGGAGGACGACGTGTACTGCCTGTCCCAATCCCAAATCCCAAATCCCAAATCCCAAATCCCAGATTTTGATCCCCAAATCCCCAATCCCAGAGCCCCCCACGGAGGACGAGCGGTACTGCCTGTCCCAAATCCCAAATCCCAGATTTTGATCCCAAATCCCCAATCCCAGAGCCCCCACGGGAGGACGGCGTGGTACTGCCTGTCTCAAATCCCAAATCCCAAATCCCAAATTTGATCCCAAATCCCAAATACCAAATCCCAATGCAGAGCCCCCACGGAGGATGACGTGTACTGCCTGTCCCAAATCCTAAATCCCAAATCCCAAATCCCAGATTTTGATCCCAAATCCCCAATTCCAGAGCCCCCACGGAGGGACGACGTGTACTCCCAAATCCCAAATCCCAGATTTTGATCCCAAATCCCAAATTTGGATCCCAGCGCAGAGCCCCCACGGAGGATGGCGTGTACTGCCGCTGCCTGTCGCGCTACGCTGTGCCACTACGGCCACGCCCGTCACCGTTCGGCTCACGCGCCCTCAGATCACCGCCTCGAGTCCCTGCTGGCCAAGGTCACGATGCGTCAGGGGATTTGGGATTTGGGATTTGGGGGATTTGGGAGATTCAGGAGTCCTGCTGGCTAAGGTCACCGGTGCGTCGAGGATTCGGATTTGGGATTTTGGAGTCGGGATGGGGAATTCCTGTTGGCCAAGGTCATGGTGTGTCGAGGATCTGGGACTTGGGATTTGAGAATTTGGGGATTCCTGCTGGCCAAGGTCACCAGGTGCGTCGGGGACTCGGGATTTGGGATTGGGAATTTGGGGACCTGAGGAATTCCTACTGGCCAAGGTCACTGGTGGGTCAGGGATTTGGGATTTGGGAATTCAGGAGTCCCTGCTGGCCAAGGTCACCAGGTGCGTCGGGGACTCGGGATTTGGGATTCGGGATTTGGGGATTTGGGGATTCCTGCTGGCCAAGGTCACCGAGTGCGTCCAGGACTGGGGATTTGGGATTTGGGGATTGGGAATTCCTGCTGGCCAAGGTCACTGGTGCGTCAGGGACTCGGGATTTGGGGATTTGGGAAATTCAGAGTCCCTGCTGGCCAAGGTCACCGGTAGCGTCGGGGACTCGGGATTTGGGATTCGAGTTTGGGGATTTGGAATTCCTGCTGGCCAAGGTCACAGTGCGTCGGGGACTCGGGATTTGGGATTCGGGATTTGGGGATTTGAGAATTCCTGCTGGCCAAGGTCACCCGGTCGTGGGGATTCGGGATTTGGGATTTGGGGTTGGGAATTCAGGAGTCCCTGCTGGCCAAGGTCATCGGTGCATCCGGGACTAGGGATTTGGAGATTTGGGAATCGGGGATTTGGGAATATGGAATTTTGGGGATTTGGGAATTTGGGGATTCCTGTTGGCCAAGGTCACCTGTGTGTCCAGGATCCGAGGATTTAGGATCCGAGGATTTGGGAATTGGGAATTTGGGATTTGGGAGTATCTGCTGGCCAAGGTCACGGTAGGTCAGGGACTCGGAGATTCGGGAATCAGGAATTTGGGAATTTGGGCGGTGCTCTGGATTTGGGGTTTTCTGCAACCAGTGTTGTTTCCTGCTGGGTTTGGGGTCTCTCACAGCAGTACCAAATTCCATCCCAAATCTCAAATCTCATCCCAAATCCCATCCAATCCATTCCAACCCAACCTCAACCCAACCCAACTCAGTCCCAAATCTCATCCCAAATCCCACCCAACCCAGCCCTACCAACCCAGCCCCAATCAACCCAACCCAACCCTAAATCTCAACTCCAAATCTCATCCCCAAATCCTTCTTAACCCAACCCAACCCAACCCAACCCAACCCCATATCTCATCCC
>JAKWBO010001411.1:0-14396 GCA_034336685.1 Luscinia luscinia
TTTCTTGTTTTACCACAAATTTTTGGGATTTTTTCCCTGACTTTATTCCAGTTTTTCCCCTTTTTCCCTGGTTTTTTCTGCTCTTTTTCCTATTTTTCCTTATTCTTTCCCTGTTTTTTTCTCATTTTGCACCAAATTTTTTCCTGATTTTTTGTTTTGCGCCTGATTTTTTTCCATTTTTCCCCCTGATTTTTTCCCCTTTTTTCCCTGAATTTTTCCAATTTTTTCTCTTTCTCCTCTTTTTTTCCTACTTTTAAAATTTTTCCCTATTTTTTTTTCTGATTTTTTCCACAACATTTTTCCCAGTTTTCCTACTTTTTCTCTGATATTTTTCCTATTATTTTTCTGATTTTTTCCTACTTTTTTTTCTCATTTTTTTCCAATTTTTAAAGATTTCTCCTTTTGTTATAACTTTTTTCTGACTTTTCCCTCAATTTCCCCCCGATTTTTTCCCCAACACTTCCCTTATTTTTTCCAAATTTATTCCATTTTTTTCCATCCGATTTTCCCCCTATTTTTTTCCCTTTTTCCCCAATTTTCTCCCATCTTTTTCCCTTTTTTTTTCCTAATTTTTTTTTTCCTTTTTTCTTCTAATTTTCCCCCTCATTTTCTCCAATTTTATTCCAATTTTTCTCTCTGATTTCCCCCAATCTTTTTTCCTTTTTTCCCCAACTTTCCCCGCACCTGCTCCTGCAGCTCCGCCAGCCGATTGGCTCGCTCCTCCTCAGAATCCGAGCTCTCCTCGCTCTCCGAGGACGTTTCCGTGGAACTCTCCTCGTCCTCATCCTCGTCCTCATCCTCATCCTCCTCATCCTCATCGCTGGAAGATTCCTCAGACGAGGATTTGGCCATGGGCAGTGGCGCCGACGCCGAGGCCGCGCCGGAATCTTGGGGCTCGTCCGGCATTTTGGCGTAGCTGAACTCGAACACGTCCTAAAAAAAAACAAAAAAAAAATTGGGATTGGGATTGAAATGGAATTAAATCAGACCAGATTTCCTAACCTGAAAAAATCCCAAAATTTTGGTCATTTTATGTTGTCCCAACCTGATAAAATCGAAAAAAATCCCAAAATTTCAATGTTTCCTTCTCATCCCACACGAAAAAATCACTCCCAGTGCTCCCATTATGTAATAAATAATTCCAGATTTCCAATTCCCAAAAATTCCCGGAATTCCAGCAATTTCTGGACATCTCATCCCAAAAAAACCCTGAGAAAAAATCCCAAAATTCCATCATTTCCTTCTCATCCCACACCAAAAACCACTCCCAGTGATCCCAGTATGGAATGAAATAATCCCGAATTTCCAAACCCCAAAAAATTCCCGTAATTTTCGTGATTTTTGGTTGTCCAATCCCAATAAAATCCTAAATTCCCAAATTTCCCATTCCCAAATCCCTAAAATTCCATCTTTTCCTTCTCATCCCAAACCAAAAAATCACTCCCAGTGCTCCCAGTAAAAATCCAAATTCATTCCCGGTAAAACCCGAATTCCAAGCGGGATTCTCCTGGATTTTTTTTTTTTTTCTTTTTTCCTTTTCAGAATTTTGGAAATTTCTGGAATTTTGGGAATTCCCACCTGGAGTTTCCTGGCCATGGCCACCACATCATGGTCTGGAGGGTTGTATTTGTAGCAGTTGGAGAACATCAACCGAACGTCAGCGGCAAATTCCTGCGCATCGCGGTATTCCCGGTTTTCCATCTTCCTCTGCCGGAAGAAACGGGCAGGAAAGAGTTAATGGGGTCATGGAAGGGTCAGTGGGGTCATGGAAGGGTCAATGGGGTCATGGATTGGTCAATGGAGTCATGGAAAGGTCAATAGGCTCATGGAAGGGTCAACAAGGTCATGAAAAGGTCAATGGGGTAATGGAAAGATCACCAAAGTCTTGCATTGGTCAATGGGATCATGGATTGGTCAATGGAAGAGTCAATGGGGACTTGGAAGGGTCAATAGAGTCACAGAAGAGTCAACAGGGTCATGGAAGGTCAATGGGGTCATGGAAGGATCAACAGGGCCATGAAAGGGTCAACAGGGTCACAGAAGGTCAATGAAATCATGGAAGGGTCAACGAGGTCATGGACCCCAAAAATCCTCCAAAGACCCTCCAAAAATCCCAAAAAAATCTTTAAAAAAAACCTCAAAAAAAATCCCAAAAAATCCCAACCAACCCCTAAAATTTTTTATTTTTTTTCACCCCCCCAAACCTTGATGGTGCTGAGATCCATGGGATGCTTGATGATCTCGTGGTAATCGTGGAGCCCCAGCGCCGACGCGTCGACGGGTTTGTAGAAGGGCCAGGCGTAGGCCGCGTGTTTTTTGGACAGCAGCTCCTTCAGGATCCCGTTGCAATACTTCAACTGCTCCGAGAGTTTCCCCTTTTTGGAAGTTTGGTGCTGTTGGGAATCCGGCAAATCCTTCCTGGGGGGTTTGATGGGCGGCCGCTCTCGGCCGGCCGGGATTTTGGCGGCTTTGGCGTTGTCGGCGATGGAAGGGAGGATTCGCCGCCGCTGGTGCCGACCATGGCCGGCGTGGTGGGGGTGGTGGTGTCGGCTTTCCGCTTCACGCCTTTTTTCTGGCGAGGGGAGAAATGGGGTGGGGTGAAATTGGGTTACAGAGCTCCTGAATTTCAGCCTCGTATCCTAAAAACCGCAAATCCCAATCCCACCATTCTCAAATCCCAGAATTCCCACCCAAAATCCCCAAATTCCCCAATGCCAAACCCCAAATTCCCACTTAAAATTCCCAAATCCCACCACCCCAAACCCCAAAATTCCCAAATTCCCCAAACCCCAAATTCCCACTAAGAATTCCCAAATCCCACCACCCCAAACCCCTAAATTCCCAAATTCCCCAACCCCAAACCTCGAATTCCCCATCTGGAATTCCATCTCAAATCCCAATCTCACCACCCCAAACCCCAAATTCCCACCTGAATTCCATCCCAAATCCCAATCCCAGCACCCCAAACCCCAAACTCCAAACCTAGAATTCCCAAATCCCCCAAACGCCAAATCCCAATTCCACCACTCCCAAAACCCCAAATCCCAAAAATGCCAAATTCTCCAAACCCCAAATCCCAATTCCACCACCCCAAACCCCAAATTCCCCAACCCCAAATCCCAAATTCTCACCCAAAATTCCCAAATCCCACCACCCCAAAACCTAGATCCTAATTCCACCACCCCA
This sequence comes from Luscinia luscinia, assembly GCA_034336685.1. NCBI lineage: Eukaryota > Metazoa > Chordata > Aves > Passeriformes > Muscicapidae > Luscinia > Luscinia luscinia. The sequence goes on from JAKWBO010001411.1 coordinate 3,187, forward strand.
AACTCCAAAATCCCAAATTCCCCAAACCCCAAATCCCTATTCCACCACCCCAAATCCCCAAATTCCCTAACCCCAAACCCCAATCCCAACACCCCAAACCCCAAATTCCACTCAAAATTCCCAAATCCCACCACCTAAACCCCCAAATCCCCCAATTCCAAAATTCCCACCCAGAATTCCCAAATCCCCAACACCCCCTAAACCTCAAATTCCCACCCAGAATTCCCCCAGCCTCAAACCCCAAAATTCACAAATCCCCCAAAAACCCCAAATCCCAATCCAAACACCAAATTCCCACTCAAAATTCCCCAAATCCCAACACCCCAAACCCCAAAATTCCCAAATTCCCCAAACTCCAAATCCCAGTTCCACCACTCCCAGACCCCAAAACCTGAAATTCCCAAATTCCCCCAAAACCCAAAATTCCCAAATACTCCAAACCCCAATACCCCAAATTCCCCAACCCCAAACTCCAAATTTCCCAAATCCCACCACCCCCAAACCCCAATTCCACCACCCCCAAACCCCAAAATTCTAAATTCCCTAAATCCCAATCCCACCACCCCAAACTCCCACCTGGAATTCCATCCCAAATCCCAATCTCAACACCCCAAACCCCCAATTCCCCAACCCCAAACCCCAAATTCTCCAAACCCCAAATCCCAATTCCATCACTCCCAAACCCCAAATTCCCAAATCCCCCAAATCCCAATCCCAACACCCCAAACCCCAAATTCCCACCCAAAATTCCCAAATCCTCAAACCCCAAATCACAATCCCAACACCCCAAACCCCAAACTCCCACCCAAACTTCCCAAATCCCAACACCCCAAACCCCAAATTCCCCAACCCCAAACTCCCACTCAAAATTCCCAAATCCCAACACCCCAAATCTCCAAATTCCCCAACCCCAAACTCCCACTCAAAATTCCCAATCCCACCACCCCAAACCTCCAAATTCCCCAAATTCCCAACCCCTCACCTTCGCCCACGGGCTGGGTGGGCGCGGGGCAGCCAGGACGGTGGGACTGGGGTTACTGGGGTTACTGGGAGCACTGGGGTTACTGGGAGCACTGGGAGCACTGGGAATGGCCCCGGGGTGCTGCAGGGATTTCAGCAGCGGCGCCGCGATCACCGACGGGTGCGGGAGGTTGACGATGGTCGATGGGGATTTCGGGGTGGGAGCGAAGGGCTGGGACACCGAGGAGACGGCCGGGACCTGCTGGGCTGGGCTGCTCAGACCTGCCAGCAGAGCTGGGAAAAAGAAAAAAAAATTGGGATTTCATTTGGGATTTTTTTCTGATTTTTTGGGATTTTTTTCATGATTTTTGGGGATTTTTTTCTGATTTTTTTGGATTTTTTTCTGATTTTTTGGCGGTTTTTTTTCCCTTTTTTCACAATTTTTTTGGAATTTTTTTCTGATTTTTTGGGGGGTTTTGGTTCCTTTTTCCCCAATATTTTGGAATTTTTTTCTGATTTTTTTTGGATTTTTTTCTGATTTTTCTGAGATTTTTTTCTGACTTTTTTGCAGTTTTCTGTTGCTTTTTTCACAATCTTTGGGGGATTTTTGGACAGTTTTTTGTTCCTTTTCTGATGACTTTTTGGCGTTTTGTTCTGATTTTTTGGGGGGTTTTTTGGTCCATTTCCCACAATTTTTTGGGATTTTTTTCTGATTTTTTGGCAGTTTTTTGTTCCTTTTTAAACAAGTTTTTGGGGATTTTTTGGTAGTTTTTGGTTCCTTTTTTCCCTGTTTTTTGGGATTTTGAATTAGGGAAAAGGTTTGGGATTCCTAAACAGACACAAAAAAACCTGGAAAAAGGGATTTGGTAAGACAAAAAACCTGGAAAATGGATTTGGAACATCCCAAACGACCCAAAAAACCTGGAAAAAGGGATTTGGAAACATCCTGAAGGACAAAAAAAAGAGATCCAGGTGTTTGATCCCAAATTAATTCCCAAATTAATTTCCAAATTTTGGCCAGATCCAGATATTGGATCCCAAATTAATTCCTGAATACAGGTGTTTGATCTCAAATTAATTCACAATTTATTCCCGAATTAATTCTTGAATCCAGGATCTTAATCTCCTATTAATTACCAAATTAACTCCCAATTAAATCCCAAATTTTGGCTGAATTCAGACACTGGATCCCCAATTAATTCCAGAATCCAGGAGTTTGATCTCCTATTAATTCACAATTAATTCCCCAATTAATTGCCAAATTCTGACCAAATCCAGATATTAGATCCTCAATTAACTCTCGAATCCAGGAGTTTCGTCTCCAGTTAATTCCCAATTAATTCCTGAATTTTGGCCACTCCAGGTTTTTGATCCCAAATTAATTCCCAATTAATTCCTGAATCCAGGAGTTTGATCTCCTATTAATGCACAATTAATGCCCCAATTAATTCCTGAATCCAGGAGTTTGATCTCCTATTAATTCACAATTAATTCCCAATTATTTCCCAAATTTTGGATGAATGCAGATATTGGATCCCAAATTAATTCCTGAATCCAGGAGTTTGATCTCCTATTAATTCCCCAATTAATTCCCAAATTTTGGCCACATCCAGGTTTTTGATCCCAAATTAATTCCCAATTAATTCCTGAATCTGAGAGTTTAATCCCCAATTAATTCCCGAATTTTATCCACATCCAGATACTTGATCCTCAATTAATTCCCCAATTAATTCCAAAATTAATTCCCAAATTCTGGCCAGATCCAGCTGTTTGATCCCCAATTAATTCCCCAATTTAATCTGCATCCAGCTGTTTGATCCCCAATTAATTGCCAAATTAATTCCCCAATTAATTACTGAATTCAGGAGTTTGATCTCCAATTAATTCCCAATTAATTCCCAATTAATTTCCAAATTTTGGCTGAATTCAGATACTGGATCCCCAAATAATTCCTGAATCCAGGAGTTTGATCTCCTATTAATTCCCAAATTAACTCCCCAATTAATTTCCAAATTTTGACCGGACGTAGGTGTTTGATCCCTATTAATTCCCCCATTAATTCCTGAATCCAGGAGCTTGATCTCCTATTAATTCACAATTAATTCCCCAATCAATTCCTGAATCCAGGAGTTTGACCTCCTATTAATTCACAATTAATTCCCCAATTAATTCCTGAATTCAGGAGTTTGATCTCCTATTAATTCACAATTAATTCCATAATTAATTTCCAAATTCTGACCAGATCCAGATATCAGATCCTCAATTAACTCCCGAATTCAGGAGTTTAATCTCGAATTAATCCCCAATTAATTCCTGAATTTTGAGCAGATCCAGGTGTTGGATCCCCAATTAATTAACTCCCAATTAATTAATTAATCTCAGTACCTGCAGCCCTGGCTGCCCCTTTCTTGTGGCTGTTCTTGGCCAGGGGCAGCAGCAGCTCCTGCTCGTCTGGGGGCATCTGAGCCACTTTCTGCAGGAAGAGCTTCTCCAGAGTCTGAGCCATCAGCACGATGTCATCCGTGGGCTGGGACACAAAAAAATGGGAAAAAAATGGGAATTAGGGATAGAGAAAATAATTCGGATTTTTGGGAATTTTTTCAGATTTTTTGAGACTTTTTTGGGATTTTTTGGGGACTTTTTGGGAATTTTTCTGGTTTTTTTTCTGATTTCTGGCCATTTTTCTTTATTTTTAAGGGGATTTTTTGGAATTTTCCGGCACAATTTTTAGGATTTCTTAAAGGACTTTTTCTGGATTTTCCAGATTTTTTAAATGCAATTTTGAGGATTTTTTTCAGAATTTTTTGGGAGACTTTTTCCGGATTTTTTGGCTTATTTTTCATTCTAAGTGGATTTTAAGGGAATTCATTTCTATTTCTCAGGGGATTTTTTTCACATTTTTCTGGATTTTTTTTTTTTTTTGAGATTTTTTCTGATTTTTTGGGGATTTCTTCTGATTTTTTCTTGATTTTCAGCTTCTTTTTCTTTGATTTTAAGGAGATTTTTAAAAAGGATTTTTAGGCAATTTTTGGGGATATTTTTATCAGTTTTGGGGTATTTTTTTTCCTTTTTTTTTTTTTTTAATTTTAATTTTTAAAGGAATTTTTACAGGTTCTTACATGGAAAACTTTTAGATTTCTGGGGAATTTTTATTTTGACTTTTTGAGGGTTTTTTTAAAGAAGTCTGAGCCATCAGCACGATGTCATCCGTGGGCAGGGACACAAAAAAATGGGAAAAAAAAGAGAATTAGGGATGGAGAAAATAATTGGGATTATTATAATTTAGGAATTTTTGGGAATTTTTTCGAGAAGTTTTCCTCTTTTTTTTGGATTTTTTTCTGATTTTTTCACTGTTTTTCTTTATTTTTAAGGGGATTTTTTGGTATTTTCCAGGAGAATTTTAAGGATTATCTTAAAGGATTTTTCTGGACTTTTTTTATTTTCAGATTTTTTGGGGGAGTTTGTCAAGATTTTTTGGGGAATTTTTTTAGGGTTTTTTTTTTTATTTTTGGGTCATTTTTCTTTATATTTTAAGGGGATTTTTTGGAATTCTCTGGGAGAATTTTTAGAATTTTTAAAAATGGATTTTAAAGGAACTTTTTGGGAATTTTTTGATACTTTTTGGGTATTTTTGGATGTATTTTGGGATGTTTTTCTCCACCTTGTTGTAGATGTATCAGTTGCTGAACTTGATGTTTTTATGGCATTTTTTGTTATTTTTTGTAGTTTTTAGTGCCTAATTTTTTGCTATTTTCATGGTACATTTTTTTTATTTTGAATACTTTTTAAAATATTTTTTTATTATTTTTTGGCTATATTTTGGATACTTTTTGGGCATTTTTGTGCCATTTTTGCCTCTTTTTTTGCTATTTTCATGGCATATTTTCTTTTACATTTCTTAAATATTCCTTTTTATAATTTCAATACTTTTAGATTTTTTTTTATGTATTTTTTGGATATGTTTTGGATATTTTTTGGGATTTTTTTCCCCTACCTTGTTGTGGTTTTGTGCCATTTTTTAGTCATTTTTTGTGGTTTTTAGTGGCGGCTTTTTCCCTATTTTCATGGTAGGTATTTTTGTAATTTTTTAAATTATTTTTTTATTTTTTTGGATATTTTTGGATGCATTTTGGGATGTTTTTCCCCACCTTGCTGTTGATATAGCAGTTGCTGAACTTGGTGTTTTCATGGTGTTTTTATGGCATTTTTGGTCATTTTTAGTAGTTTTTAGTGGCTGTTTTTTTGCTATTTTCATGGCATATTTTCTTTTACATTTCTTAAATATTCCTTTTTATAATTTCAACACTTTTAGATATTTTTTGTTATTTTTTTTATATTTTTTTGATATTTTTTTTCCTACTTTGTTGTGTCTTTGTGCCATTTTTTAGCCATTTTTTGTGGTTTTTAGTGGCGGTTTTTTCCCTATTTTCATGTTTTTTTTGTATTTTTTTGTATTTTTTTTTTTTTTGGGTATTTTTGGATACATTTTGAGATGTTTTTCCCCACCTTGTTGTAGATGTAGCAGTTGCTGAACTTGGTGTTTTCATGGTGTTTTTATGGCATCTTTTGGCCATTTTTACGTTTTTTAAAAGGGATTTTTTTGGAATTTTTTGCTGTTTTCATGGCAATTTTTTTTTTTAATTTTTTTATATTTTTTGGATATTTTTAATGCATTTTGGGATGTTTTTCCCCACCTTCTTGTAGATGTAGCAGTTGCTGAACTTGGTGTTTTCATGGTGTTTTTATGGCATTTTTGGGCCATTTTTAGGTTTTTTAAAAGGGATTTTTTTGAAATTTTTCCTGTCTTCATGGTATTTTTTTCATTTTTTGATATTTTTTGGATATTTTTGGATGTATTTTGGGATGTTTTTCCCCACCTTGTTGTAGATGTAGCAGTTGGTGAACATGGTGTTGAAGTCCTGCATGCACTCAGCTGCCCCCCAGTAATAATTGTTCTCCAGGCGCCTCTTGATGGTTCCCATGTCCATGGGCTGCTTGATGATTTTGTGATAATCCTGAAATTAAAATTATCAAATTTAATCAAAGTATAAATCAGCAAATAAAAATAAATTTATTGGGGAAATAAATCCTAAAAAAAAATCAAATTATTTGGGAATAAATCCCAAATTTGGGGAATAAATAAAAAAAAAAATCAAATCATTGGGGGAATAAATTTAAAAAAAAAATCAAATTATTGGGGGAATAAATTTTAAAAAAATCAAATTATTGGGGGAATAAATCCCGAATTTGGGTCCATGGACTGCTTGATGATTTTGTGATAATCCTGAAAATAAATTACCAAATTTAGTCAAAATATAAATCATCAAATAAAAATCAAATTTTTTGGGGAAATAAATCCTGAAAAATCAAATTATTGGGGAATAAATCCCAAATTATAGGGGAAATAAATTTTAAAAAAATCAAATTATTGGGGGAACAAATTTGAAAAAAAATCAAATTATTGGGAAATAAATCCTGAAAAATCAAATTATTTGGGATATAAATTTTAAAAAAAATCAAATTTATTGCGGAAATAAATCCCAAAAAATCAATTTATTGGGGGAATAAATCCCAAATTTTGGTCCATGGGCTGCTTGATGATCTTGTGATAATCCTGAAAAATAAATTTATTTTGGGATATAAATCCTGAAAAATAAATTTATTGGGGAAATAAATCCTAAATAATCAAATTATTGGGGAAATAAATCCAAAAAAATCACATTATTGGGGAAATAAATCCCAAGTTTGGGTCCGTGAAATGCTTGATCATCTTGTGATAATCCTAAAAATAAAATCATGAAATTCATTCAAAAAATAAATTAGCAAATAAAAATAAAATTATTGGGAAATAAATCCTCAAAAATCAAATTATTGGGGGAAATAAATCCTTAAAAATCAAATTATTGGGAAATAAATCCTGAAAAATCAAATTATTGGGGAATAAATCCTGAAAAATCAAATTATTGGGAAATAAATTTACCAGCAAACCCAATTTGACGACATCTACGGGTTGGCAGAAGGGTCAAAAAACCACAGAGAAACCACTCATGGAAAAACTACCAAAACCCAAAAAAATCCTAAAAATCACCCCAAAAAACCCTGAAAATTATCCCAAAAATCTTAAAAATCATCCCAAATAAACCCTAAAAATCACCTCAAAATCCCAAAAAAATCACCCCAAAACCCCCTAAAAATCACCCCTAAAATCCCAAGGAATCATCCCAAAACCTCTAAAAATCACCCCAAAATTCTAAAATCACCCCAAAACCCCTTAAAATCACCCCCAAAACCCAAAAATGACCCTCAAAATCCTAAAAATTGCCCCAAAATCCCAAAAAATTACCCCAAAACCCCTAAAAATCACCCCCCCAAAACCCCTGAAAATGACCCTCAAAAATCCTAAAAATCAACCTAAAAACCACTCCAAGACCTCTAAAAATCACTCAAAAAATCCTAAAAAATACCCCAAAAATCCTAAAAATCACCCCAAAACCCCCTAAAATTCACCCCAAAAACCCTAAATATCACCCCAAAAACCTCTAAAAATGACCCTCAAAAATCCAAAAAATCCCCCCAAAAATCCTAAAAATCCCCCCAAAAATCCTAAAAATCACCCCAAAAATACAGAGGGAAACCACTCAAGGAAAACCACCCCAATACCCTAAAAATCACCCCAAAACCCCAAAATTCACCCCAAAATTCCCCAAAAATTAGTGGCAAACCCAACTTGATGACGTCTACGGATCGGCAGAAGGGTCAAAAAACCACAGTGGAACCACTCATGGAAAAACTGCCAAAAACCCTAAAAATCACCCAAAAAATCCTAAAAAAACCACCCCCAAAAACCTGAAAAATGACCCATAAAAATCCTAAAAATCATCCCAAAACCCCAAAACAATCACCCAAAAAATCCTAAAAATTAACCCAAAAACCTCTAGGAATTACCCCAAAACCCCCTAAAAATCACCCCAGAACCCCTAAAAATCACCTCCAAAACCAGTAATATTGACCCCAAAACCCCCTAAAAACCACTCCAAAACCTCTAAAAATCATCCCAAGGATCCTAAAAAATGATCCCAAAAATCCTAAAAAATCACCCCAAAACCCCCTAAAAGCCACCCCAAAAATCCTAAAAATTACCCCAAAAAAGCCTAGAAATCACACAAAAAACCCAAAATAATCATCCCAAAAATCCTTCCAAAAACACAAAGTGAAACCACCCCAATACCCTAAAAATTACCCCAATAATCACCCCAAAACCCCAAAATTCACCCCAAAAAATTTACCGGCAATCCCAGTTTGACGGCGTCCACGGGCTGGCGGAAGGGCCAAAAAAACCACAGGGAAAACATGCAAAAACCACCCCAAAACCCCAAAAAATGTCCCCAAAAATTCTAAAAATCATCCCAAAAACCTCTAAAAATCACCCTAAAAACCCACAAGGGAAACCACTCATGCAAAAAAATTCCAAAAAAATCAACCCAAAAATTAGTGGCAAACCCAACTTGATGACATCTACGGGTCGGCAGAAGGGTCAAAAAACCACAGTGGAACCACTCATGGAAAAACTGCCAAACATCCTAAAAATCACACAAAAAAATCCTAAAATTCACCCCAAAAATCCATGAAAATCATCCCAAAAACCCTGAAAATCATCCCAAATAAACCCTAAAAATCATCCCAAAAACCTGTAAAAATCAGCCCAAAATCCCAAAAAAATCACCCCAAAAATCCCAAGAAATCATCCCAAATATCTCTAAGAATCACCCCAAAACCCCCTAAAAATCACCCCAAAAATCCTAGAAATCACCCCAAAACGCCCTAAAAATCACCCCAAGATTCCTACAGGGAAACCACTCATGCAAAACCACCCCAAAACCCCCAAAAATTCCCCAAAATTTACCAGGAAACCCAACTTGACGCTATCTACGGGTTGGCAGAAGGGTCAAAAAACCACACGGGAGCCACTCATGGAAAAACCTCCAGAACCCAAAAAAAATCCTAAAAATCACCCCAAAAAACCTTGAAAATCATCTCAAAAATCCTAAAAATCATCCCAAAATCCCAAAAACAATCACCCCAAAAAACCAAAAAAATCACCCCAAAAAACTAAAAAAATCACCCCAAAATCCCCTAAAATTTACCCCAAAAGTCCTAAAAATCATCCCAAAAACCCTAAAAATGACCTTCACAAATCCTAAAAATCACCCCAAAAATCCTAAAACGCACACAGGGAAACTACTCAAGGAAAACCACCCCAAAACCCCAAAATTCACCCCAAAAATTCCCCAAAAATTTACCGGCAACCCCAGCTTGACGGCGTCCACGGGCTGGCGGAACATGCAAAAACCACCCCAAAAACCCTAAAAATGACCCCAAAAATCCTAAAATTCACCCCAAAAAATCACAAGGGAAACCACTCATGCAAAAAAATTCCAAAAAAATCAATCCAAAAATTAGTGGCAAACCCAACTTGATGACATCTACGGGTCGGCAGAAGGGTCAAAAAACCACAGTGGAATCACTCATGGAAAAACTGCCAAACATCCTAAAAATCACCCAAAAAAATACTAAAATTCACCCCAAAAAACCATGAAAATCATCCCAAAAAACCCTAAAAATCATCCTAAAAACCTGTAAAAATCAGCCCAAAATCCCAAAAAAATCACCCCAAAAATCCCAAGAAATCATCCCAAAACCTCTAAAAATCACCCCAAAAATTCTAAAAATTACCCCAAAACCCCCTTAAAATCACCCCCAAAAATGACCCTCAAAATCCTAAAATTGCCCCAAAATCCCTAAGAATTACCCCAAAACCCCTAAAAATCACCCCCAAAACCCCTGAAAATGACCCTCAAAAATCCTAAAAATCAACCTAAAAATCACTCCAACGACCTCTAAAAATCACTCAAAAATTCTAAAAAATACCCCAAAAATCACCCCAAAACCCCCTAAAATTCACCCCAAAAACCCTAAAAATCACCCCCAAAACCTCTAAAAATGACCTTCAAAAATCCAAAAAATCCCCCCAAAAATCCTAAAAATCACCCCAAAACCCCCTAAAATTCACCCCAAAAACCCTAAATATCACCCCAAAAACCTCTAAAAATGACCCTCAAAAATCCAAAAAATCCCCCCAAAAATCCTAAAAATCACCCCAAAAATACAGAGGGAAACCACACTCAAGGAAAACCACCCCAATACCCTAAAAATCACCCCAAAAATCACCCCAAAACCCACCCCAGAAATTCCCCAAAAATTAGTGGCAAGCCCAACTTGATGACGTCTACCGGTCGGCAGAAGGGTCAAAAAACCACACGGGAGCCACTCATGGAAAAACCTCCAGAACCCAAAAAAAATCCTAAAAATCACCCCAAAAAAACCTTGAAAATCATTTCAAAAATCCTAAAAATCATCCCAAAATCCCAAAAAACAATCACCCCAAAAAACCAAAAAAATCACCCCAAAATCCCCAAAATTTACCCCAAAAGTCCTAAAAATCATCCCAAAAACCCTAAAAATGACCCTCACAAATCCTAAAAATCACCCCAAAAATCCTAAAACACACACAGGGAAACTACTCAAGGAAAACCACCCCAAAACCCCAAAATTCACCCCAAAAATTCCCCAAAAATTTACCGGCAATCCCAGCTTGACGGCGTCCCACGGGCTGGCGGAAGGGCCAAGCGAACTGATGCTTCCACAGGGCTTTCATCACCACCTTGTGCAGGTACTGGAGCTGGTTGGTGATCCTGCCCGGTTTTTGGGGTTGGAAACCTCGGGGGGAGGAGGATTCACCTGGGGGTTGGCAAGGGAAGGCACCGAGGCCATGGTGGGGCTCTCGAACCCCTCGTAGAGCAGCGAAGGTTTGCGGATGCGTTTGCCCGGCGTGGAGTCGCTGGCCAGAGCCATGAGGCCGGCATTGCCCTCCCCCAAAATCCTGGAGAAAGAAAAAAAAATTAAGGGATGAGTTGAGTGGATGCCCAGAAGAATTTCTGGAAAAAAATCCCGAAATCGTAGCTAAATCCGTGCCTGAATTGTCACAAAAATTCTCATTTTCCTGCCCTCAAAATTGGTGCTAAAACCGTTTTTAAAGCGCCTCACAAAAATTCTCATTTTTCTGCCTTTTCCCCAAGGGATCTCAGGCAGAAATTCCTGAAGATTTGGTCCTGAAATCCTGGAAAATTAATGCAAAAATTCCCAAGGGTTTTGGTCCTGGGGAATCTCAGGCAGAAATTCCTGAGGAATTT